>PVHY01002003.1:0-87161 GCA_004024945.1 Uropsilus gracilis
GGGGGGGGGGGTAAGAGAAACTGTAAGGAAACATGAAGATTATTTCTTCTATAAACTTGGGATATAATGGGATCAAGAAATTCCATTATGGATACTTCCAACACAACGTAGAGTGGGAAAAGACGGAATTGTCCCCTCCGCACCCCTCAGGCTTCTTAAGAACTTAGCAAGATCCCTCCCCTCTCCCAGGCCTGCTTCCAGAGCACCTGGAGGAAGGTGTTCCCCAGGAAAGAGCATAGAACCTACACCTGACTGCTGGTGGGGACAGGGGGAGCAGGGAGTGCGACAAGAAGCTGATCCTTGAAGTCAGACGAAAGGGGGTGCAAGTGGGCCACCCTGCACCTCAGAAATGTGTGCAAGAATGTGGCAACCATGCCCATGCACGCTCAGCAGAGGGGGCAGAACTTGACAGAACAGAGGTGGGAGGGTGGAGTTGGCAGTGCCTCATCTCTGCAGGGTCCTTACTGACCATGGGAGAAGGGAGGGAGCAGACAGAGGGCCACACCCCCAGTTGGGATCACATTAGTTGGTCTGTTCGATGGACAACAGGGAAGACTGCACTCTTGATATAAAAGTTCTTTGTGATCGACTGGGACTTGGCAAATGATGGAGTCCTGGTATCCTTTATGATGTCCCCTGAAACACAGTAGAGGTTTAGGTGAGCTGGGGTCTCCATAGCTCTCGTCAGTTCCCACCTAATCCAAGGGGCTGAGGTTCGGGAAGGACACAACCACAGCTGCTTGGGTTATCAAAATAGTGACCTACTTCTGATAGGAATAATCACTGCCCCCATTCCCTCTTGGGATCCAGCCACTGAAAGACAGGGCACAGCACCTGTTCGGTTCCATGGATAGAATCTCCCACTGCCTGGAGGACTCAGAATTCTGACTTCCCATGGAGGTGACAGGGGAAAGTTGCCAGCAAAGAGAAGAAAGAGGCACACCCCAGGTTTGGAGGCAAGCACGCACAAAGCCTGAAACTGTGACGTGCCTGAACTGCTTGGAGAATGGTGAACCCATGGGATGTGCTGGTGGGTGACAGTGATGAAGGGCAGGGTTGGGGACGAAGGCCAAACCTCCCTGCCCAAGGACTGAAATGGCAGATACTGGTGGTCTTACCCACGTGCCAGCCGTATTCCCAGGATGACAGGATCGGGTATGGAAACTTCTCCTCTGGCTTCTGCTGATGCCGCTTCCGCAGATACAAGGCCCGGCCTTGGCCATCGTGAGAGATGCCTTGGAAGAGCAGCTGCAGGGTGCTAGGGGGAACCTTCCTCATGTCTAAGCCCTCCAGCTTGGTCTGGCCTGCTGGTCTCTGAGTTGCTCTTTGTGCCTCCCAGAGGCTGCCTCCCTTGGGTAGGGTGCTCTGGATGCGTATTTCCTGGGTTGGCTGAGCCCCAAACTCCTTGGTCTCTGGCCGTCCAGCACATGCCTCCTTGCTGCCAGGGGAGCTGGTGGCAGAGACACCCACTCCCATGCCTGGCTTGATTGGGGCCTTCTGGATCTGCTCCCTGGGCCCTGGCCTCTCCTTAGGGTATTTGTGGCCATAGTTGATCTTCCAAGCAACCCGGGCAGCAGTCTCCTTCCGGATACGCTCCTGCCAGTAGCCTTGGTTGTGGAGCGAGGGAAAATCCCTCATGGCTGTGAGGGGAAAGAAGAGGGGGAGGGAAGGAACATTCTGCCCACAGCTCGGTAGCCTGTGTTTGAGTTGCAGGGTACCTCGTCTCCAAGGATACGTGCAGCCAATGAGGGCTGGGCTGCCAAGGCCCTGCTGGAGACCAGGAGGAGGGGCTGGCCAACTGGAGGGCCTCAGGCCACCCACAGGTAGCAGACATAGTGAACTGCAAAAGGAAGCAGAGACAGGCCACAACCCACCCAGGGAGCCTGACAGGGAGTCCTATTCTGCCCAGAGGAACTCAGGGCTCAGTCCCTGGCCCTCACCCAGTGTCATGGGGTGGCGCAGGGATTGTCACGCAGCAAGCCCAAATGTACACCTGCTGTGGGCCAGACACCCAAGGGGGCTTCAAAGAAAGGCCCAGTTTCATCACTGGTAATTCTAGACTCATGACTGGAGCGTTGCCATGACGAGCCCAGCAGCAGATACAGCCCGACAACCACAACCACGTGGTATTGTTTGTGTAACAAAATGATAGTGGGAAGCCTATCCTCCCACTTACCTTAGTATTGAGGTGACATTAGGCCAAGCGCAGAACAGTCTGGCTCAGGAGCCCTCAGCAGGCACCAGAGCTCCCTCAGCTCTGTACCGCAAACCACCCTCCTCCCCAGCTGGGGCTCCGCACACAGCCTTCTTTTCAGGAGGGGAAACTGAGACTTGGAAAAGTGAAGTGCCCATCTGGTACATGACATACCACTGGTACATAGCAGTATCTCCTCTGCACCAGGCTCTGGCTATGAGTGAACACTTAATCCTTACAGCAACTTAGTAACAGGCTCTACTCTATTATTTTTCTAGCTGAGGTAACTGGGACTCAGTAATGTTAAGTGGTAATACTTAGGTTGATCTGGAAACTCACCTCTATGTGCCACAGACACAAAATTCTCTCAAGGGTATGAGAAAGGTCAAGAGAGATGTACCAGTGGAGTAGGGCAGGGCGGGAAGGACCTGCCAGTGGACTTGACATCACCATAATCAGTCAACTGGATCCTCACACCTTCTGCCTCCCTGAACCTCCAGAGGTAAGTACGAGCCAGAAGAAAGTTACCCACAATTCTTCCAGGACATTCGCTTTTCTGCTCTGCCAGGCATACTCATGCTTATTCATTCAAAAAACATTCACTTGTTCTTGACCTCATGCTAAACAACTAACCTGATACTAAAGATAAAGGAAGAAGGACAGATTCAGGTGCTTTCTGCCCTCTGGGCTTCACAGTCTAGAAGGAGAGACAGATTCATAAGCAGGTAGGTAGAGGGGGAGACAGGCGACCAGGGAATTTATAGAAGGATTCCTTTAAGGAGGAGGAGACTTTTGATTGAGTTCTGAAGTCTGGGCTTGAGTTATCCAGGCAAAAGAGTATGGTAAACTGAGATCCCTAGTCTGTAAGGCAAGAACAGGCATATTAGATATGCCCTAAGTCTTCCGAGCTATAAAATGAGGGCTTTGAGAAAATTTGGGAAATTTGGCAAGATTAAGAGCTGGTTAAGCATTCCCAACTATAAGCTGTCCCAACAAGTTAGGTGAAACAGCCTATAATTGTACAATCACTATTTTGATCTGGGGTCCCTGATCAAGTCTCAAAGCAAATCATTCTTTTTTTTTTTTTGAGGCTACGTCTCGCTATTTTTGCCTGTGGAACCGTAGTGTTGCCCAGGGTACCACAACTCAAGCAATCCCCAGCCTCAGCTTCCCAGGTAGCTGGGATTACAGGCGCACGCCACCACGCCCAGCTATTTTTTTTGGAACTAGGTCTCGCTACTGGCCCCAGGTGGGACCTGAACCGCGATCCCTAGCCCCGGCCGCTTCATAGGCTGAAGCTAACAGGCACGAGCCACCGTGCCCACACTCTCAAAGCTAATCATTCTTTTGGTACTGAGAGACACCTATGTGCCTAGTGCTACAAGTAAACAAGACCCACAAAATGTTCTGCTTTCACGGAAGATGCTCCTGTGCCCCCTCTTGTTCAGTGCAGCACTTAAGTTCCCAGGCCTGGGAGGTATTGCCCTTCACACAGTAGAAGCTCGGGAAACCTGCACCAGAAACAACACCCTTCACTTTGGCTCTGTTGCAGTGAAGTGTGTAGGAAGGAATGGAGGGAGGAAAGCTGGGAGTTTCGGGCCAGGGAGTGGTAGGAGCCTGGGGATCCCCGAGTTCACTGAAGATCCCCTGGAGTGGTGGTGGGAGGAGTCTTCATCCCAGAACTCCAGAAAGCCTTCTTGACCCAGACCCACTTTCATACAGGCAAGTTCAATGCCCTGAGCAAGCACCAGAGGGCAGAGGTGGTTGTTCCCTTCCAGTTTCTTCCAGACGGAATAGATTGCCGTTTGTGCTGCAGTTGGTGTGTCCACAGCGACCTCTGGCGGTCTCCGCAGACAGGACAGTCTAGGAAGCTGTTTCTGGCTCATAGGGCACCTTGCTCCGCCAGGCTACTGGGGCCCACCCAATCTGCACAGGATGAACCAGCTTCCCCAGGAGATGGGGAAAGTGTAGAGAGACCTCTCCAAGGTACTGCCTTCCAAGGTCCAAGACCCAGGGAGGGTGGCCTTAGATTTTATTACCCCATGTCTGCACCCACCCAGTGCCAGGCTTCTGCTTGCGGTCCCCTGCTTTCATGGTCCTCTTCCCAAATTCTGATTTCCCAGGATTTAATAGTCTTCACCATTACCACCTGTGTGACACTGGGCAAGGCATTTAACTTCTCTGAGCTCGGTAAAATCAGCTACAAAAATGAGAATAATCGTAAAATTCAGGGCTCAGCTTTAAAAAGTGATGAGGCCGGGTATGGTGGCGCATACCTGCAGGTGGCAGCCTAGGAAGCCGCGGCCAGAGCCAGGGATTGCAGTTCGAGTCCCCCAGGGACATGTAGCGAGACCTAGTCCCCAAAAAATAGCTGGGTGTGGTGGCACGCGCCTGTAATCCCAGCTACCTGGGAAGCTGAGGCTGGGGATTGCTTGAGTCTGTGGTACCCCGGGCAACGAGAGCCTGCGGTTCCAAGGGCAAAAATAGCGAGACCTAGTCTCAAAAAAAAAAAAGTGATATGATACATATGATGCTTTTACATATTACATATGATACTCTTCTTACTGAAAATTTAATTTCAAATCCACTCAACAAATCCTGAGAAGATGTGGGGGCAGCCTTCAAGCCTGCCTCTGGCCTAGGCCTATGCTAAAGGAAAAGGGGCCCCGAGGTTTGCAAACTGGGGTCAGAACTGGCTGGGATGTAAACTGAGGCTCTGTCAAGGGCTTCTCATTTACCTAGCCCTCCTTGCACCTTCCTGGTCTTACTAAGGCCACCAGTGTACCATCTTGCTTAGAATATTCATTATATCACCCCATCCACACCCACTGTGAACACCCAAGCCTCAGGCTGGATGGGTCCACAATTGCCTGTCCAAGGACTCGGTACTTACTTGTGTCCTTAAAGTAGTCCCTCCAGGGTTTAAGCTCTCCATGTAGATGAATCCCCTTGGTTACCTCAGTAATTCTCTGACCCTGCACCTTGTACTGGACACTAATATGTTCCTTATATGCCTCATATGTCAGTTAGCCCTCGCAAAACTGAGTGGGTAGGTTCTATTACCCCCATTTCATTAGAGGGAAAACAGAGGCACTATTTTCTATGAGATAAGCAAACTGCCAGAGGTCATGGCAGGAGTTGAGCCTCTGGTCCCTGCTTATAACCAGTCTAAACCACTCTCTACGCCATTCTTCCTGGAGGTGACCCTTCCAGTCAGCCCAGGGAACTGAGTCTCCTTAATACTCTAGAAATCTTCTAGATTATGGGTGGGAAAGGGTTTGCCCAGGCCACATGGGGCATGGATGTGTCGGATTAGCCTCCCAGAGGCTAATCCTAGAAGTTTCCTGCTATCTTCCTAACTTATGGGTGAGAGAAGGACATGGCTTGAAGTGTCTGAGGTGGTAAACAGAGCTGGAGTTGTAATCCAGACTAGCAGCCACAGCATCCAAGGCTGCTTCTAAGCATCTTCCACACTCTTGGTTATCCTGCTGCCACATGTGCCTGCTGCTGGTAGCTGGGCCTGAAGCTGGCCTTTCCTGGGCTTGGCACTTCCTCCAAGGTGTTCTTCTCTGAGATCACCCCATCAGAGCTCAGCACCAGCGTTGCTCTAACAAAGTCCACATCAACAGGGAGAGGCATCCTGGTGCCATCAGAAGGCGGTGGCCAGAGCGGGGTAATGTGGGCAATAAAAGGCTCCCAGATTCTTTCATCTTAGTTTGTTCTGGAGAGATAAGCAAGTACAAAATACGAAAACACCCTTGGATGTGAGCCACTAGTCAGGCTTGTAAATTCTACTTTGCCTGTCTGCCTGTTTTTTGAGACCTTTTAAGAAAGAAGGGGTGTGGGGCGGGCCACCCGAAATTCCTTGCACATGAGCTGGTCCCCTGTAGGCTCTGGGACCCAGGCAAAAGTCTTATCACAAAGCAAAAAGGATTCCTTTGTTTAAAAGATTCCTCCCACCATTTGTTTGGCAGCATCCTTAAGACAGAGAAAAAAATTGAACCCTGTCAATGTTTGCTGCCCAATGCAACATTTTCACTCCCTCGAGTTATGATTTGCTTTTATAAGGAGAAAATGAGTTAACTAAACAAGATGCATTTCTGGGAGAGAGTTTTCCTGAGTTGAAATATTTTAATTACAAAGCTTGTCCCCTTCCAAATTAATGGGAACTTAGATTCATTCCTCTCCTACTTCCAGAAGGCAGGCTTGCAGGCCAGCAGGCACTTAACCATCTTGAATCCCATCTGAATCCCATTTTGAAATACAAACTGATGGGTCAAGCACCATGGATATGGACTGAACATTCATTTTGCCACCTATTCTAATATTTAAGGCCATGAAAGTTTTAAAAGAGATCAAATCCCTCTAGTGCCTGATTCATTTTAGACCAAAGTCATCAAAATGTGGCTTCCAAGGCCCCTTGGAAGTCTTGAGACCAGACAAGTGATCAAGGGCTTTATTTTTAAGTGCAGTGGACACAGAGACAAGTTAATGTTTCCTTCTTGGCAGCATTGGTTGGTGAGTGCTCCCCTGAGTTAGAGGGAAATTTGGTGAAGAGACAGGCATATGGACTTGGAAAGGGGCATGGATTGAGAATCTCTGCAGAGAAATTGGAAGCTGCCCATAAACCTCCACTGGTCACTAAAGAGTGATAACCCAGCCGGTTCCCAACAGAAAAGAGGCAAAGTTAACCACTCAAAGTCAGAAAGGGCTGATGCCTGGACTGCCCAGGGTCAAGTTTCAAAGTTGTCCAGGTGTTTGCACAAACAATAGCTGGTTCCCATAGCAGCAAGTCCAGGTGCAGATAAGAGTTGCCCTATGGCTCTAGCCATTGACCAACAAAGAGGTGCACAGACTTTACTTGAGATAACAGAGGTAGCTGGCAGGGGACTGCCAGAACTGCCACAGGCACCTACAGGTAGCCCGGGAGGGGCTTTGTATGGCAGGGTGCTGGTTGCAGAGTGCAGTGGCTAGGACTTAACTCCCTGTGGGAATTCATCTGAGCTTCACAACTGGCCATCCCCTAGGGAGCATGCTCTGAGAAGCAATCTTCTATGGCCACACAGTCAGGCAAGGCTGAATGGGTGTTTAAGCCCTAAGGAATCTGATATCGTGGTCCACATTTAACTTATAAATGCTACCTCCCCAACAGAAACCAGTCAGGCAGGCTTTCTCTCTCCCTCTTTTTAAAACCACATCCTCCAACCCAGGTGGGTTTCACTGCAAGTCCCAGCAAATCTCTCTGAGGTTGCACTGGGGTTGAAGACCTTAAGTTCCCTCCCCAAAACCCCTCATTCTCAGGCCCCATCTGTCTGATCTTCTGCTAAACTCCTACTCCCTGAGGCTCAGGGTGAAGCAAGACATCCACCTGAGTGAAGGCCAGGCTCACTGTGAAGACAAGCTGTTCCGAGTGGACTCTTGGCCAGGATTGGAAGATTCAAATCAATTTTTCAGAAATGGCACCTCCCCTCTCCCAAGGACACCAAGAGCTTTCCGGAGCAAACGTTTTATTTAATAAGTTATAAGGTACAATTTACAGTCGACAATGATTCCAGTTTCGCTTTCATGTTCCGTTTACAAGGCCTGTGGTCCTTTCACATTAGGCTTCGGGCAGCTCCAGTTTCCAACAGGAGGGCTTCTATTAACACTAGCACACCCGCTGAGGGTCACATCCTACCCACGGAGGTACTCGAGATGACAGTGGCTACTTCAAGACTGAGCAGCAAGTCAGCGAGGTCAGCCTGCCCAGATCACACACACCTCCAGGCCCATGGTCAGGCGGTGTTGTAAATGCTTTTACTCTACTCCAAAGCCAGCTCAGGTCTGAAGGATGGCAAGCAAACTGCCTTGCACCAGTTCTGGAGTGTTTGCACCTGCATGTTCCAAAAAGCCTCAGAGGACATGTGGCCAAATCCACAACCATCGCTAGTTACACAGTCATCACTATTTCTGCCAAAGGGTAACGAGCTGCGGTCCTCTGCCTCCCCCTGCTTTCACAACTCCCTGATCTCCAGGCCAAAGGTCAACAGGAATTTTGTTCTTTCCTATCTAAAATTATCTCCTAGGAAATGTAACCCTCGGGGCAAGCATGGAGTGTGATAGGTCCCTGTTGAGCACAGCACCCATACACCAACCCACCTGAATGAGTCATCAGACTGGTAAGTGGCTGGAGCGTGTGTTAAAAAGAAGGGCTAGTACTATCTAAAATGGGGGCTCTTTGGCAAGTGGGGGGCTGCTTGTCACTGCAGAATTTCCTCAGACCCAGCAACTGAAATGAACTTTACCAACAAAAGCAAAAACATGCCTGCCGGGATGGTCCCAAGTCCTGGCTTAGTGAGGAGCTAGTCAGCAGAAGGTGGGGGAGAGGCACAGAGAATGCACATCGCCCTCTGAGGTGTCAGATGCCAGGCAGCAGAAGGGGTGTAGAGATGAGTGGTGTTCCAAGAGTGATGTCCACCCAAGAGCCTTTTCTCACTTAACACAGACACTAGAAGAGATGAAGCTGATTTTAAACCATCTTCTTTACCAAACAACAACCTATACTGGTCTCTCTCTACCCCCTCCCCCCAGCCTTCTTTCATTTTTGTTTCATCAACTGGCTAGGCAATTTCTTGATTTAAATCAGCTTTGCCAGTGCTCTTGGTCTCTCTGCAAGGGGGGACCAGGGCCCCCAAGAGGTGGATTTGAACCAAGTGTACACAGAATCTTCTCAGCCCACTGGAAGAGTTTGCATTTTTTGAGAGTTCCCAGTAAGTCCCAAAGAGTCAAGTCTAGCACTTCTTTCTGAAGGTACTTGAGAACGGCAATGTTTTCAAGATGGGGTTTCAGATCCAACAGACAGACACGACGATTTTGTATAAAACAAGTTACATAAGCAACAAAAGCAACCACCAGAACTCCTCCCAGGACTGGACAAGAACTGTTTAAGGCACCGTGACGTGGAAGGGGCTGCCAGGGATGTGTTCTTCTCCCCACTTCACAGCCAGAACGTAATCGCCCTTCTCCTTGACAACGTACGTCACGTTGTATTGCTGGTTGCCCACATGCTTCATGGAGACCTCTTCACAGGGCGTGGTGGGCCCATGAACCCCTATCAGCAGCATGTTGGAACCTGGGAGGCAGAGGAAGGGGATTACTCTGTCAGGATGCATTGCAGAAGGAAGGGGAGGGGGGGATGTAGGGGAGCCCAAAGACAAAAATCTCCAGTCACTGCCTTTGTGATTCGATGATGATGGTGGTGGGAAAGGTGGCAATCCTAAGAACTCCTAAAATCTGAGGGTGTGGGTTCAAATTCTTGTCCCAACACTTCCTTGCCGACTGACCTTGGGCACGGAATTTCATCTCTCCCTGCCTTAGTTCGCCCATCTGTATACAAGGGGCTGACACTAGCATATAAACCTCAGTGACTTGTAGATTTAGAGGGCCCCATATTATATGCAGGACGCAGCACACAGTAAGGCCTTTGTAATTCTTGACTATACTGATCTGATTTGTTTTTGTAATAACCTTAAAGAAAGTAGTACTATCATTCCCATTTTAGAGAATAGGAAACTAACTTTTAGAAAGAGGCTTTCTCAAGGTCATCTGACTAATAAGCGTAAGGAAAGAAGGGAGGGAGAAGTGGAGACAGGTTAGCATTCCAGATGTGCTAAATGCCAGGATCCAGGCAACCAAGTTCAAGTTGCAATTATAGCAATTAGTGGTAGAGAAAGGGACTGGTTGCTGATTCAGTTTGCCTGAGTCAAACTGGATGATGTCAACTTTTCTACAAACTTTGAGCTCACCTGGAAGAATCAAAAGACAAGAGAGTAGAAAATAATTTCAAAACATTAGGTAGAGAATAGGGTAAGGCACATGGTTACTTGCAATGTTGGGTTTCACAGGTGGGCAGGATTCAGACTGGAGAAGGGAAGACCAAAGTGCAGGGAGAGTGCTCAGTCTGTTCCCATGCCCCCCCCCCCCCCCTGGAGCAAGGCCAGGATACCTACCAGCTTTGCTGCAGTCTACCAGGAAGGAGCTCTTCTGGCCCACAAAGGCTTTTGACAGTCCAGCCCCCTTGGAGGTCACCTTGCTGGCATCCGAGGAGGACTTGGGGATGGCGCTATAGCAGGTCTCCGTAGAAGACCTGGTCACTGATTCCACCAAGATGGATGAGGTCTCATTGGCCAAGCCAGGGCTGACCAGACGCTGGCCTAAGACAGAAGGCATAAAGGTGGGCATGAATGGCCAGATCAAGATGGGGGTCTCAGTCAGAGGTGGCGAGTGCCCCGGCAGGGTGTCCACACCCCAATACTTGGATCCAAATGTCACCATTTCTCCCTCTGGCACCTATGTCCTCTAAGCCCCCTAGGATTCCACCTCACACAAGTAGAGTCTGCTTTCTGAGCAAACGGTTCAAGCTAGAAAGCTGTCCCACATAACTACATGTACTCCATATAATTTCACATCCACCAGTTTATAAAAAACAACTCTGTCTAAGCAGTATAGACATAACTATATATATGTATATATATTTATAGATCAATTTTATATATCAAAATGATTCTGTATGTATGCAAGAGTATTTTTTTTCTGAGTTTTCTTTTTCTTTTTAGACCAGGTCTTGCTATGCCTAGGGTTGTCCCAATCTTGCGGACTCAAGTGATCCTCAGCCTCAGCCTCCCAGGTAGCTGGGATTACAGGTGTGTACCACTGCACCCTTTGCTTTTTTGCGACCAGGTCTCACTATGTTGCCTGGGGTAGTCTCAAGAACCCGCGAACTCAAGTGATCCCAGGCCTCTTGCCACCCAGTGCTTGTATTATAGGCACGCGCCACCATGCCTGGCCAGTTTTCTAAGTTTTCCACAATGATTCTACACTACTTACATAACAGTGAACCAAGCAGAAAGAAATGTTGACAGGGAGTCACTAGAATATTTACAATAGTTACTTCGGGTGGTACACTGAGGTGGTTTTTACTGTTTAGTATTTTTTCCAGTGTTTTGAAGAAAGTATCTCATAAAACCTTTTGGTTATTTTAGAAGTGAAGGCTAGAAATGAGGAGATTATTTAGACCATGGTCTAAACAAATGTGTAAGATTTCAAATATATAAATATTTCTTTTTATTAGACACAGAAAACCATCTCACACCCTTTCTTAACTTCCACACTCCTGCAGTTCCTCTTCTATTGCAAGTTTGAAACATGTACTCCCCTCTGAAGTGAGCTGCCATTTCTGAAGATTCAAAATAGACTCAATACATCTGAAAGCATTCAGTTTCGACTATCAGATAGCTCTGTTGATAAGCGGAATTCTAGCTCCACACGGAGCAAGAATAACTTTGAAATCATTTGGTCATTACCTGTCACCTTGGCCTTGAAAGGACTGCCCACAATGTGGTTGGGTCCGCCATATTTGACACCAATCAGGTAGCTTCCAGGAGCCATGGGGGTGTACATGACTTTATACCCTTCTGGGGTTTCCTGGCAATCCATTTTAACCTTGGACGGGCCTTCAATGGTGACAGACAACGTCCCTGGCCCTGCTCGGGTGGTGTTGATGAAAAATTCAGACTGGATACCTGGGAAGAAGGAAGGGGAGGTTGTCATGGCTGATGGTTTAGAGGGATAAGGGTGTGTGGGGGGGGCTGGGGAACTTTTCCTGCGGCAGTGAAGCAACAGTGGAGTCACACACAGGTTCTCCCATAGCGGGGTGACTGTGATGGTGTAGGGACCTATTGGTACTAATTTTGAGCTGCTGGCACAGAGAACCTTAGGCCTAGGGGTTGATAACTCCCTTTTCAGGGCTGAGGCAGGAGTGTGGCTGACATTTCGCCCACAAGTCGCTTGGACACCCTGTTCTTTCCTTGGGCATGAGCTGAGGCTGAGGGCGAGAAGCCTGTGCCATTGTGAGCTTGTGCTGCTTCAGCCATCAGGGTCCGGCTCTGTCCCCGGGGGGTTGGGGGGAGCGTGGGCCCCTGTGACCTTTCCTTTCTCTTCTGGGTGGACTGGGAGAAGCCAAAGAGGCACAGAGTCTCCTTCCCCCAAACACCCAGTTAAGACCCGGTGCAGCTTTAGCATCTCTAAAGGGGAACCCCTCCCGCTCCCCTTTAGCATGAATGTCAGCAGCAGGAACGGGACCAGACAACAGCCCCTGCTAGCCAAGTACAACAACCTGCACCACTCAGGATCCTGCATTAAACCTCATTTGACATGCCCAGGGAGTCCTGTTTAACAAATAACACTGAAGTTCAGGGAGATGCTGTCAGTGCGACAAACTGTAAAATGGTAAAACTGGAACTGGGCCCAAAGCCCATCTTTTATCCACTGGACTAGACAGTGGGGCT
This sequence comes from Uropsilus gracilis, assembly GCA_004024945.1. Taxonomy (NCBI): domain Eukaryota; kingdom Metazoa; phylum Chordata; class Mammalia; order Eulipotyphla; family Talpidae; genus Uropsilus; species Uropsilus gracilis. The sequence goes on from PVHY01002003.1 coordinate 12,520, forward strand.
ACCACGCTTGCCCTAACTGCAGCCCTAAGACATCCTACCTCTCGCCTGGTCCATGAGGAACTCTCACACATCCTGCCTTGTGGCTAAGGGGCAGGTGGGCAAATTGAATACCACAGTGGTATTTCTGCTTGAGTTCACCACTCTCTCCACACTAGGAGAGGCTGAGGTGGGTGGGACATGTCAGCTGCAACCCACTCTGATGCCCTCTGGGGCGTCCCCAGCACAGCATCACTGTGCAAGGCTGTGCTTTTGCCAGCGCTCTGGACGCCGCCCCAGCTGGGAACTATTTGGGTTTAATTATAGCTCCTAGGCCAGAGAAAGAATTATTGTTCTGGTTATCAATAAAACAAAGGAGCTGCTATCGTGCAACCCCAAACACAACCCAGCTGTTTCTGGAAGCTCCTGGGGCTCCTGTCCCAGGCTGCCCACTATCTCACCCTTGAATCTAAACTGTGTAACCAAGAAGCCCCTCATGAGAAGCTGGGGAAGGGAGGGGGTGGTGAGCAACAACTGGCCAGCGTTTCCAGGAAGTAGCTGCAGAGTGTTGATAAGGTATTTTTAAAGTGAAGGTGAAAAGGCCTGACTACATTGGAAAGAAATCCCAGCATATTTAACAAGCTGCTCCATTCCCAAGGAAAAAAATCCATTTTTTTAACTATAAGGCCAGGAAAGGCAGGGAAGATGAGGTAGGAAAAGGGAAGTAAGGAATTCCAGGATAAGAACTGCCTGGAACAACCTATTTTATTTCCATTTTACAGAAAAGGAAATGGAGGCCCAGTGAAATAATTTGCCCCCCAATGCATGGCTGGGGAAGGGCAGAACTAAGATTTCAGATAGGGCCTGTTCAACCTGATGTATAAGCCCTTACCTCAGAGCAGGCAGGAGAAAGAAATTCACACCCAGGAGTCCCTCTCACCATAGTTAGGGCTGATGATATCCCAAGCATCTCTGGCAGAGCAGCCTGTGCTGCTCCCCACTACAGCTACACCCCTGTTCCAATGAACTTCACGCATGTTTGACAGCCCCACTCGACCCTTATGGCAGGTAGGGGTGGATGGGGGGGCGAGGGCTCTTTTGTTATACCTTGTGCACATGGATGTTCCCAGGGCCTCTCAGGATAGCTGTCTCCCAAACCAGGGAATCCGCAACTCTCTGGTCTAACTCCTACTTCTCAACCCCCCTACAGCACCCCCATATTCCCCACATTCCCTTGCTCTAAAACCTGCAAAATGGAGCATTTAAAGCCTGAGCCAAGAGATACAGCAAGCTCACCCATGAAAACACAGGGAAGTTTGCTTTGTCCCAAAGGTCAGGGCGGCAGGCCCTCCAGCAGTCAAGCACAGATACCTTTTCATTGCATGCACACTGCAGCTGTGTAATCTTAGGATGGATTTGGGAAAAGGCTGCAGAGCAGGAGGGCTAGAAAAACAAGGCGCCTTCCCCTTGACAAGAGAAATATTTACACAGGGTTCGAAACAGGCGTGCTCTGTAGCTCTCCCGCCTGGCAGGGAGTCTTCTGCAAGACCAGCTCCTACCCTCTGCAGCATCCAGCACTTGCAGAGCAGCCTGAAACCTGAGCTCCTGAGGAGCCCTGTGAACAGCCAAGAGGAAGTGGAGAAGGCCCTGGTCACAGCAGGTGTGGCCCAGCAGGAGGGTGAGGCGGCTGTTGGCAGCCATGGAGACCCCAGTGGTTGCTGTGGGGCTGGGACAAAGGCCTGCTGTGGCTTGCAGCACCAGGAGGACCCACCTGAGCCTTCATAGTGGGTGGCAGACCAGGGGCCAATGCCTGTACTACTGCCTGGGAACAAGGTAGCTGGGAGGACACAAGACCTGGGTTTAGGAGCCTACAAAACCAAAGTAGGTCAAGGGGGCAGTCCTGGTTCTGGGTGAACCAGCTGCTTGGGAAGGCAGAAGAAGTCAAGGGTTAGGGGCACAGGTTCTGAGATCACTCCTGGGCATCAGCTTGGGGAGCTACAAGCCACGGGTCTTGTTTTCCTCATCTGTAAAGTGAGTGTCACTAGAGTGAAGTGCTGCTATGCCTTTCATACTGCTGGCCTGGAGTGAGTGTGGACGGTTGCGGGGTATACTCACACCACCCTGTGGGCAGTTTTTCTCAGGTCATGCTTTGGCCAGAGTCCTGGGGCACATGTCAGTCTGTTGTCACTCCTGCAACCAGTGGGCCTTTCAGTCACTTAGGACATCCGATCCCAGGGCTAGAAGCCAGGAACCTCAGCCTCTCATTCCCTCAGTCATAGAGGGGTGGGCTCCAACCCACTCACCACATGGGGGATGGGAGTGGGGGAATAGATGGGGGTGGGGCATACACACAAGGGACCCAAGAAAATGGGAACTGACTGCTTTCCAAAGAGAACCCGAAGTAAAAGTAGATCTCGTCCCAGTGAGTCCACACCTGTGAAACTGCCCTGCCGAGAAAGTGAGCAAGCTTCTCCCTATGGCCCTGGCACCACCAGCGTCCATGTCTAGGTTCATGATACCCACACTAATGTGGGCATTGAAAGGGGGGCAGAGAAAGATCTTTTTGACAGCGAAAGATCTTTAAGATGTCAAGTGAGAAAAACAAATTGAACAATATGTTTGCTAAAATTACTCAGCAAAATTGTATGACCCCTTTCTAAGGAATCAACCAGTTAGGGAACCAATGACCAAAGAGAAACAAGAGAGACAGGCAGTCCAGCTCTGGCTTTTCCTGGGCCTCGGTGAATGGAGGGAATAGAAGCTAGGACATGAGCAAGATTCACTCTGTATGCTTCTTCACTGCTCTATTATTTTTGTTTGTTTGTTTGTTTTCCTCACTGCTCTATTTTGCATATTCCACATGTCCCATCTGTGTCAAATATTAAAAATAAATTGTACCTAAGCCCAAAAAAAGCTTCAGAATTTTTTTGTTTTAGTCTTTTCTCCTCCTCCATTAGAATCAGAGACTTAAAGAAAATGACACAGGCTGTGGCAGGTCTTGCTGCCAACTCAACATATTCTGGGAGCCCAGTGAGCACTCAAGGATGTCTGGGTAACGGGCCTCCCAGAAGGCCCATCACATGCATCATGAATTTTGCGCAAAGACACTCTTGAAACCAGTGGCTCTGTGTTGTATTCCCTCACCGTTAGCATTTCATCCCCTAAAGTCACGGACCTTGGCGAAGAAGTTGAAGCACAAGGGACAGTAAGGAGGTGTGACAAGATAGCCAGGCAGCTATCACTCTGACTCTATCACGGGTCAAGCCATATCTCCCTGGGGAGTGAGAGCTGGCTGAGAGCGCATCATTCCACTTTCCCAGGGGACAGCGTGGAGGTGTGAAGGAGCTGGAAGGCTGCCCTCCAGCTCTGCCAGCTCTGTGAAACATGAGAGGTGAAGGTAGAGTGTTACCTGTGGTGCCCCCTTCAAGCCCTGAGCCGTAGGCAGACACCAGGGCAGGGTTCCCTGCTTGTCCAGGTTCCCCGACGCGCACTTTGAAGGGGCTTCCAACCACATGACTTCCATTGAACTTGACATCAATGGTATGGATGCCATTTTCATGGGGGATGAAGCGAACAGCATACTTGTCTAGGAAAACAAGCAAAGACACAGGGTGAAACTGGTCAAACAGATACTACAAGTTAGGTGAGGACAAAGCACAAGAGACCAACCAGACAGTCATGGTTAAATCGTTAATAAGAGGACAATCTACTGGGCCGGGCATGGTGGCGCATACCTGTAGGTAGCAGCCTAGGAAGCTACAGCTGGGGCCAGGGATTGCAGTTCGAGTCCCGCCAGGAGCACGTAGCGAGACCTCATTCCAAAAAAAATAGCTGGGCGTGGTGGCGCTAGCTATCTGGAAAGCTGAAGCTGGGGATTACTCGAGTCTGTGGTACCCCGGGCAACATGAGCCTGAAGTTCCACGGCAAAAATAGCGAGACCTAGTCTCAATAAAAAAAAGAGGACAATCTACTGATTCCCAGTATGTTGGGCTTCAAAACCAGCTGGGCCAATTTGTGTGTCCCCAGCCTGCCTTGGGGGAAATGCATCCAAATCTCAAATTCTATGTCATTTCCTCACTACCTTTAGGAAATGCTCACTTCTTATAATTTCTCTATTTGGCCACTTGGAGGGGAAAAATGGCTCCAACTGGCATTGATGGTCCTAAATTATATTCCAAGCTAGCAACTATCCCATAGTACAACAAGCAAAACTCTCACTATGTTTGGGTCATAGCATGTGGCAAGATAACCTGTAAATTGAAGTGGACACACAGACTATCTAGCAATCATACATCACCAGGCCACCCCTTCCTTCTTGTAGTGCTCCTGTAAGGGTGCAGACATAAGGATGAAGAAACCTGTTTCCTATCTCTGCAATCAGTCTCTTCCTGACTCGTACCCTTCGTGTCTTTCAGAATTTCTGTTTCCCAAAGCTCTGCCCCGGCCCTCTTCATTTTTATGTTTTGCTCTCTGCAGCATGAACCTCTACCTGGAGCATCCACCCCTTATCCTTTGACACTGAACCTTCCCTAACAGTTCCTAGCTGGGTACCCACCACTCCTCTTTTTAAGCCAATGAGCTTCAGGGGAACCTGACTCCACCCTCATATTCAGGTATTATTCTTAATAGGATCAAATTAATCAGGGAAAAATCTCTCATTTCTAAACCTAACTCAGTCTGCCCATGGAATTAGTCACAGGTAACTCAGGAATAGCATTTGTGTTCAGTGAAATAGAAGAGGAAGTTTGCTAGACACTTCTGAGAAAAAGGCATCTCAAGCTTCTGAGAAAGAATGTTGATGTCTCTTTTGATTAGTGTTGCGTAACCACGTGAAGTTTAGTGCTGTTGTAGTCACCTTGTCACCATAAGGGAGACAACTCCCAAAATGAGGTTTGCAAAGCAGAAGAAAGAGCAGAGATATCTGGAACCTTGGAGGACATAGCTGAATTAAGTCATTGCTGAAACCCACCTTAGATCCTGAACTTTCCAGTTATATGAATTAATAGGCCCCTGTTATGTGTACAATGTATTATTGTGTGAGTTGGCTTCAGCTGGGTGTTCTGTAATTTGTAACTATTAGCATCCTAACTGACAGACTGATGATCTCAGATACCCTTAGGGTTGAGGATACCATATCTCACTCGTTGGCTGAATTGAAATGCCATCGAGATCTATTAAACACCCACACTTGGGTATCTGGGAGATACTTCAAAACTCCCAAATAAAATACTCTATTCAATAATTCTCACATCCCCCCCTCTTCACCCCCCAAGGCTGGCTCTCTCCCTAATTTTGCTAGCTACATCATCACCTTTCTACCCAAACAACAAACTACATGTAACCTTTCTGAACTTTCTTTCACACTCCCTATGGTCAACTGGTAACCAAGTATTATAGTTCTCTGGCCACAGGGCCCTCTTCATTTCTAATGCTGTTGTATTTTTCTAAAATTGACCATTTAGGGAGCATCAGCTGGCCAGTGCCTTTCAGATGTTTCAATACATTCTCTAAGACTGATATGGTCAGACTTAAACCAAGATCTGCTCCGGGTACCACATCTGTTCCTTCCAAGGTTCCATACTGTCTACTCCTGTTCAGTCCATGGAAAAGACACCTAAATGCTAATGCAGGTTGCAGATGTACATAAAGCAAATATTCCATAAGGAGGGTGGTTACAGGGCTCTCATATATCAGGGCCTACATTTAACATCACCTCTTCTGAGAAGCCCTCCTGACTTCCCTGTGACAGAAAAAAAACTGCTTTCCTCTCCTGTTCTGACCAGCTAACTGAGTCCTCACCAGTATACTGAAAGTTTTTGGCATGGTCCTCAGTGGACCTTTTAATCATGTCTTTCCTGGTTTTACCCTCCCATCAGGTCTCTGGCAATAAATATTAGCAAAATGATCTCCTAGTGAATTGACATCAGAGAATTCCATTTACCAAAGCAGTGGGGCAAGAAAATTTGATGCTATTAAGCTCTACTAGAGATTTAGATTACTCTTTCTTAAATTTACAGATGAACGTTAAATGAGCTTTCCAGCAAAATAAAGTGAGGTCAAAGTATACTTATTCATGTCATAAGGTTGACACTGTAATAAAAATCAACAATTGTTTTAAATATGGAAAAATCATAATGAGTGGAATGTGAAAGAAATCTGAAAAACAACAGATAATCAAGCAATACCTATTAAAAATGATAAAGATGCTCTATCCTCAAGTATCTCAACATCCCTGGCCAATACTTATACTCTAATAAGCAGCAGCTGGCAAAAGTTAAGAGACTCTGATAATCTCTAATAAGCTGCCTGGCCATGGTGTGGCTGATTTGTCCTCCGGCAGGGCACATGCAGGGTTCCTGAAGAGGTGCTGGTACAGGTGCAAACCTGGCCTTGCTTACCTGGCTCCAACTCAGACACATGGCATTCTTCCACGGCTCCAGAAGGGCTGTGCACCTTGGCATCGATCTTGCCTTTTGCCCCATTCAACCTTATAGCAAAGGAGGCTGGCTGGTTAACTTTTAATCCTGATTCCTGAGAATTCAATACATTAGACAGGTTATGGCCCTCGGTCTTCCTGGTCTGTGGCACAGGCTGACCTGACCCGAGATTCCAGGGAACAACTGTCATGCAAATAGACTCAGGATAATTTTCCTTATAACATCTGACTACAGAAGAGCAAGTGAGTGATTTCACATCGCTAGTATTTCACGTAAGAAAGCAGAGACACATCCTAGACCCAGAACCCTCTTGTTTCAGGCTGGAGGAGAGGGTGCCTGGGTGTGGAGAATTAAGACATCCCAGTCAGCAGGACTCTCACTTCTGTCTTGCTTCTGCAGACAAGACCTGCATGAGCCACAAGACTCCTAGGTCAGAAAACAGAGGCCCTCTCCCACCACTTTCAGAGGGACTCAGGCAGATGACAAAACCAAGTGCTCATTGATATGAACAGTTTGAGGCATTGATTTATCTCAAGGGTAGGAATGGAGAGACATTTTAACAGACTTTTAAAGGTCTACACATGCAAGGCAGTACTATTACCATTGCCTAGCTGCAGAGCTAAGCTGTTTACTGCTTCCAAGTCTTACTTTCCTCCTCTATAAAAAGGGTACTGTAACCAAACTGATCTCAGAGATCCGTGTAAGGATTAAATGACATGAAAGCATCCAGCCTAGGACACAGTTTACACAATGGTTCAAAAACGTCAGCTTATTGTTATTAAATATTTACACGCATGTAGAAGTTGTCTGTAGCCCCCAAACAACAGTAGGGAGAAGCATGATTTTGCTCTTCACTGGATCATGCTTTGTCTTGGAAACTATACTCTCTGCAGGGAGGAGGGCATTAAATTTAGACACCTATGGTGTTCTGAAATCTGCCAATCCTGAACAGCAAGACTGTGTAAGTCAGCAATTGTGGTGGAGACTTGGCTGGACTGCCAGTCCTCAGATAAGAACTCAAAAGCAGCAGGGTCCACACCTTCATGTGCAATCAGATCTGTAATCTGGAGGAGTGCAGCAATCTGGAGGAGTGCAGCAATCCGTGGTTCAAGGACCACATCTTAGTAGCAAGGTATGTGCAGTACCTCATTTGATAGCCTCTCTCTCTCATATATATATGTTTTAAACTCTTAAAATTAAACTACGTTAAAATTCAGCTCCACTAGCCACCTTTCAAGGGCTCTAAGGCCACAGATGTGAGCGGCTACCAAGCTGCACAGCAGAGACGGGGACATTTCCACTACTGTGGAGCATCCAATCAAACTGCACTGCCCTGCAGGTTCTGGGCCAGGGAAGGAGGGAGGGAGGACAGAATGAGAAATTAAGGCGTCTTTGATCACTGGCTCACCCTCATCATCCTCCTCTCCACAAAATGCTAGTCGACTCCAATTTTCTAAGAAGCCTCAGAAGCAAAACCAAACAATGCATGCCTCTTTCCTTAACCAGCACCAGATGTTGCCCTGCAGGCCTCCCGTAAATCTCTGATAAATAATTTACATATCACTCGGCATCAAGTGAACAGGAGACCAAACTGACTCACCGCCCTCCTGCTGGAGCAGCTGGTTTACAAAAGCTCACTGGATACACAGCCTGCTGCATGCTTATTTAGATATTTATGAGCAAACTGTGATGAGAAAACTCTATACAACGTTTTCTGGAGAGGATTTCTCCAAACCAGAGTCTTTGGGGCAGAACCATTTACATTACCTGAATCCACTTGCTGCTAAATCCTGTAGAGGGAGATAAACACCTCAGAAGGTCCAAAAGGAATCTTCGAGATGCACGAAGGCAGCAATCTGCCCTCAGAAATGCTGGGTTTATCTCCCCCCATAGGTTTTAGTTAAGTCAGCCACAAAGGAAACCTCTGTTAAAAAAGCCTTTAAATGAAACACAAGAAACACATCGACACCACAGCAACCAGTCAGCACCCTGGAACTGTCCCGATGAGGCCTCTTCAATCTGTGGAGCATGGTTCTGGTTTGGGGTCTGATTGAATTTTCTGATGTTTGGGACAAGCAGTACTAATTCCCCTCGGGATTGGTTTAGAATCTCAAATGTAAACCAAACATATGGAACTAGAATCAATGATATTGCTAATCTGAGATGTAAGATCAGGTTTTAATCAATCCAGTGTTTTCAAGAACTGGGGGGGGGGGGGGGGGGCTGCTGAATAAGGCTATTTAGAAACTCCTTTAACCAGAAGTCATATTTTCGGATTCTGGTGTTATTTCACAATCAAAGCGCTACTACTGATTCAGATCCCTAATTATTTTTCAGAGTCATGAGCCAACATCCCAAGGTGTTGCTAGTGGTTATTAGCCTGGCAAAGGTTCTAATGCAACCTTAACTCCAGTGGTCTATTTAATACAGGGAGAAGCATTGCATTTCCTGGCATCTCAATAGGTTGGAGCCTGTAACCACTTGTCACAATGCCAGGATGGGATTAAGGAGGCCACAGTTTAGAGCACAAGGCCTGGAGCAACAGGGACCTCGCTCTGTCTCAGATTAGCTAGCTCCATAAGCTTTTTGCACCTCAGTTTTCCTTTTCCCATCTTTAAAATAGGGTCAAGAGAAAAGTACTAACCAGGCCGTTACAAGGATCTAATCAGGTAACACTAAATGAGGTTCTTAATATAGAGTGTTTGCACACTTGTTAAAATAATGGCCATAAGGTAAGTCGCAATGGACTTTCGTGAGGATAAGGAAGCCACCAATGGCAGGCCAGACATCACTGTGCTGTTAGGGTTGTGTTTTGTTGTGGAAGGTCTCTTTATCTCTCAACCAATTATTAACAACAGGCCTCTGTTGTTTCTCTTGAATAAATATTTAAAAAACCAACTGGTCCACAAATATTGAGGTGTTTTGTTGACTGTGGCTGTTTTTGCTTGCTCCAACTGTCTCCTGTTCTCAATGTGTGGGGAGTTGATTCTGTCACCAGAAAGCTCCTCTGCAGTTGGCAGCATTTATGGTCAAAATGTGCCAGAGCCCTTGGCACTGACGAGGGATTGAAGAAGCCTCAGGAGTCCAGGGGTTCACTGGTTGGCCTGTGGCCAAGGAGATGGATGCTTCCTTGCGTCTCACCTGAAGACTCATAACAGTGAGGCGGCGGGCATCGTCGGAGGGAGCGATGACTGGCACCAGGTAAGGACTGTCAGGGATGTGCTCATCGTTGAACTTGATAGATACCTCGTAGTTACCTGTGGGAACAGGAAAGTCCGTGATTTCAGAGGTTTTAGGAAAGTGGCTCTGGAGGAGCTCCTGTCTCTATATGAAGGCTAGAATACCTCTTGATCTGCCCGCTCCACGGCCCAACTACTTGGCTTAGAACAGGCCAACATAACTTTCTTATTTGGACATAGGCAGGGGTTCTTAACCTGAGTCCATACAGTCTCTCCAAGCCCCCCTGCCTTACCCCTATCAGAGCCTGTGTACAGAATTCAGGAGATACAAAAAACTAAAAAAAAAAAAAAAAAAAAAAAAAAAAAAAAAAAAAAAAAAAAAAAAAAAAAAAAAAAAAAAAAAAAAAAAAAAAAAATTATACCTTTATTTTCACTAGCTTCAAGCTGGAATTTAATATAATTTTTCTCTAGACATATTAACCAAAAAATCCACAGTATATAGAAGTACTTGTGACTTTGTTACCACCAAAAACAACCACAGAATTTTTATATCACTGTACAGTTTAACATAAACTTTAACATCACTTATACTCATCACTACTTTTAAATTAAAGAAGTTAATAAATTGTCACTATATCTTATGATTTAATATATTAATGAAAACAGATACACTACTTGTGACACGTTTATTCCTCTTAGATTTGGGTATCTATATCTTAATATAATTGATTTCCTTTGTAATTCATAATCTCTTACTGTATGCTTTTTAAAACATTGTCCTGACACTGGTCCCCACAGGCCTCAGCAGATACCAAAAGGATCCATGGCACACAAAGGTTAAGAATTACTGCTCACAGGAGCTCAGACGTTGAGGCCACTATGCTGGGGAAGCCATACCAGCCACTGGTCAAGAGTGGGCAGAGAAAGGCTGGTCAAAGGAAAAAATGATGAATATGTTGCACAAAAGCATAAAGCAGAGAGGCTGATAGAAAAGGAAAAGGACTAGGATGAGAATTCCTGCCCCTTTGAGGTCTGGCTGGATCTTCTCCAAATGCATTTCTAGAGGCTCTCCCATGTGCTCAAATTCTTCTCAAATTCTTCTCTTATTAGAGTGAACTTGACAGATTTCTGTGCTTGGAACCTAATCTTCCACAAACGAGAAAGACATACTCAGTTGGCCCTTGAGTACATACCAGGCTCTTGAGCAATATAAGATACACCACACGATCCATTTTTATGGTCATCAAATGTAATCTCGGCCTTACTGGGCCCCTCAACAGCGATGGAGAGGCCCCCGGCACCTGCTTCCCTGGTCCAGATGCTGAACTCGGCTGAGACAAAGAAACAGCTGGTCAGTGACCAAGCCTGGTAGAGGCCCCATTTCTTATTCAAACCTGCGACATTGAAATATATTGGCTGACCAGCCTTCTCTCATTCTCTAACCCAAGAGAGGTCATGGCTTAGGTTTTCTCCATGATTGCACTGAGTCTGTCGGCAATCAGGTTTCTGTAGAGTACACCCAAACCAAGCCAGAAGATGAGAATGTTTAGTTTAATTTCTACAAACCTTCCCACCAGCAGCCACCACTGGGTGTTGCAGAATTTTTGTGTTTCCTGCAAGAAGGTCTGGAAATAGCTCCGTTATTCTGCCCTTAAAGGCCTGAAACAGGTAATGACTAATTGCAGGTCCTAAGGAGGCTCTCAGTAAGAAACTTGCTTTAACTTTGGGTAAGCAAGCAATTCCCCAACATATTTAACCACAGGAGCCTTGTTTCATATAATTCCTTAAATATCACTCATTAAGGCCACACGTACAAAGCCTTCTCCTGAGAACAGGGCAAGAGGGCAGGTACTCACACTGCCCAGACTCAGCTCCTACTCTTTTTGGATAAAAGCCTGCCTGGGATGCTCACCTGGAACTCCCGCTTCTCCTCTCTCTAGGCCAGGGCCTCCTGCCCGGACCTTGTGGGCACCCCCCTCGCCGAGTGGCCCCACCGTGAACTGGAAGGGACTGCCGGTTACATGTTGGCCACGGTACTTGACGCTGACCGTGTGAACACCCATCTCCTGGGGCACAAATCGGACGCAGTGTGAGTTCTTCCCCACAGGCACAATCTCCGCCTCAGTCACATGGCCAGAGGGACTGGTGACGTGAGCCGACATATCACTGCTGTCGATTTCTGAAAGGGGGCAGGAGTTTGGGGGAAGAGAGAAGGGTTAGGCAAGGGCACGAGGCAGAGCAGTACGTGCAGGGCAAGCAGTAGAGGGTGAGGCAGGTGCAGCCAGGGTGTGGGGGGCTCAGGCTTCCTCCCATTCAGGTTAGATGTTGCCCACCTGTCACCTCAAGTCCCTTACAGGCTGTGGCCAGAGGGAGTGAGCAGGGCCTTTTAGCATCCCCAGCCAGAGAACATTCTAGTGCAGCACCACCAAGTCATTTTATAGCCCTCTTGGTTGAAGCTGAGTTAATAGCAGTTTCCAACCAGAGTCCAAGATGAAATAAGTTACAACAGGTAAATAAAACTATAGTAGTTCAGATGCCTCTAGGCCAAAGGTGACATGTGGTCATCCATCATGGTTTTGGGAGTTCTTAGCCATAGGTAAGAATTACAAAGGTCATCATCTGTCCACATCAGGTCTTGACATGACATGTCATCATGTCAAGAAGCCCCAGCATTCCTTTCGGCAGCAAGACTAATGTGTTTAGAGGAAAAAAGTAAATGCATATTGATCTCAATGGCAAAAGGGAAATCATGTGTGAGCAAAGTTTTGGGTAAATCAAAGGCCAGAGGCCAGGCTTTCAGGAAGCAATGCCTTGGGTCTGCTCTACCGGAGGTGCCTCTGTGATATTAATGGCTGATGTGGAAGAGACGGGTGTTCCACAGGTGGGTGACCAAGTAATGCTGTCATCCAGGGCCAGCACAAAACTATACCCTCCAGGCCCACAGGATCTGCCCTGAGCAGCCCAAGAGTGAGTCCCAGGACAGAGAAGGGAAGGGAGGTTGAGAAGAGGGTCACGCTTTGGGACAGACAAGAGTCCCAAGGACATCTGGAAACTATGAGTCATCTTCCACTCTGATGAGAGGGGATCATTTAGGTAAGAGAACAAAGTGAGTCTCAGCTCAAGTCATCTGACCAACTAGCTGGAATCTCAAGAACCAAAAGAGACTCAAGAGAAAGGACAACTGTCCACATTGTTCCTCAAGAACAGGGAATTCACAAAATGAGAATGTGAAGCAAATATAAACAGAGTCCATGTCACTAGTACTCAGAGAAATAAACTGAAAACGGTCAAAGTGACAATGAAAGACAGTCCAGTGCTAGTGGGAAATGGAGATATGGGCACCGGTGTATTTCCTGGGGGGCAATCAGCTAAAGCACAGAAGTACCTGAAATGGATAAGCCCGGCAACCCCACTGTAGGCGCCCACTCGGCACAAGGACAATAGAGTACGTGCAGCATGTCGCAACACTCGTTATAGGGGTGGAAATGAGCATGACTGAAACACACCTCCCAGTGGAGATGGCACTTCTAGACATGAAATGCAAACCTTACATGGTGTTAAAAGAAGACTTGGCAGTGTATAGCTGAAGTGGCAAGAAGCCTATGACATGGTAGTGAGAAGTGCACTAGGGTGATCTGAGATGGCCCCTGTGTCCTGACACTGGAAGCATCCAGGACCCAACTCTGTGCCTCAGACAGGAGCCACAGGCAATCTGTAGTTTCAATAACAGGAACATAGGTGATACCACCCTGTTTGAAGCACACCAACACTTTAAGGTCACAATCCATGCAGCCCTTCTGAAGTGACTCTGTCTAATCTAGACTCCAGTAAACCTGTCTGTAGTCCACAGGAGCAGCCCAGCAGAAGGCAGTGTAGATAGCTACACAGCATGCTGGGAAAGAAGAATACACTGCACAGGAAACACAGGCCCTTTACATCACAATGTGTGCTTCATTTGAAGACTAGTCTTCCATCTCTGTAGAATCTAATATCCACAGCCCAGGACAGCTTATTGGCAGAGAAACCTCAAAATTTTCACTCACATGGTAAGATAAGGACGCCAGCAAACTGACTTGGACACCTTGCAAATAAACTGTGTCCATTTGCTAGCTAATCTGGCCCCTTGGGAAACAATTCATGCCAAAGGGTTGGATGCAGCCAAGTTAGCCAGCTTTACAGAACAGCCCTCATTCAAATTTTGGGAATGGCCACTGAAGGATGCTACCAATACCTTCCCGATATTGGAAGCATCAGGGACCAGAACATGTTGACATTCATTCAACAGCAATAAATGAAAATCTGAAAGTTTATCTATCCCCACCCCCCAGCCCCCAGTGTGGTACAACAGTGATTTTTATTTGTAAGAAAAAATAGCATGTTAGCATATTTCTTTTTTCTGGATGGGCTAATCAATTAATCAAGCAAAAATAAAATAACCACCTGAGCTTGCTTTTCAGTGGTGCCCAATGCCCAACCCACAGCCCCTGTGATCACCTGGGATCTTCAGGTTGAGGTCGCAGATGCTCCCAACGGTAGCGACAGATGGAGCCCGGCTGGTACGGGTGATACTCTCCTTGACTCTTCCCTCCCCGCTGATCTTCACAGTGAACGGGCTCCCTGAAGGAATGAGAAATCCCTCAGGAGCCGCCCAGAGGCCACACCGCAGGGTCCCAGGAAACCCGAGCACCGGCATTACCAGGCACATGCTCGTCAGCAAACTTGGTGGAGACAATGTAAACGCCGGGCACAGTGGGGAAGTAGGAGACCTTGCAGGTGCCATCTTCTAGGTCCTCTGTCTGGATGTCCACCTTGCTGGGGCCTTCCACTGCCAAGGATATGCCACCATAACCTGCAATACAATAGCAGGCTGCTGGGAGAGCAACTCATCAGGAAGGGGGAGCTAGATGGACACAAAAATGTCAGCCAACCTTGAGATTGCAGTTCCCAGACAACAGAAAGTAATGGTGGCCCTACTGAAAAGCCTGGACAGGGAAGCAGGCAGAAGGCTTGAGAAACCCTATAGTTAAATAACCTGAACTTGGCTTTGACCACAGTGCCCTTTTCTCTGGCATCTCCACTAACATCCCACAGGGGACATGTCCTGCAGAACCCACTGGCAGACACTGTCGATGTGCCTCTAAGAATTATAGGCACTGCTTTGCTGCAAGCCTGAGATGTCTTAAACTAGGCTCAGCTGTCCCATCAGTGGGCCACTTAGACAGCAGAGCTGAAGATTTAACACCAGGACTGAAAAGTTTCCAGTCCTCTCCCTAGGAATGTGATGTTGTCTGGAGTTCACCAGTAGGGTTAGTGTCTAAGAAGACAGAAGACTGGAGACACTGGGATAATGTAGTGTGCAGCCCCCACACCCCGCCCCCAATTCAAGTCATCTCAAAGAGGAGACAGAATGAGATTCTTCATTCTCATGAAAACACTGACCATCTGATCGTGGCCAGCTGGCCAAACACTCTTCACCTGGGAAGAGTCCAGGAGACCCTGGGAAGCAGTGGCGGGAGTATCGCTAGCAGAGCAGAGGCCAGCAGATTGCTGTGCCTCTGCATTCAAAGGCCAAAAGTAGACAGGCTGTTTACCCTGTGAGCCTTAGTTTCTTCATCTACAAAACAAAGACAACACCTACCTTAGCAATAACCTCTTGACCTAGTAACACACGTACTGTCCTTTAGCTTGAAGGATGCTCAGAAAGAAAAGGGAGCTGATGTGATGAAAAGATGAAGCAATGTGAGCAGAAAAAAGGCAGTTACCACAAGTTCTGGACCATTCTCCTGAGACTGCCCCCCACAGACCTGCATCCCTTGTGTCCACGATGAAGTCGGACATCTCAAAGGTCCGGCCTTCCGACAGGCCACGGCCATAGACTTTGGCTCTGCGGGCATCGCCAATCTCAGACTGGACCACCATGATGGACACAGGGCTGTTTGCCACGTGATTGCCGTTCTTCTTGATGCTGACAAGATGTTCACCCACCTCCCGGGGGATGAAGGAGATGCCTGGATTAGAACACAGATTGGGGTTTGTGAGGTGGGAGAAAAGGGATGAGGGAGAGAAAGCAGGAGGGAGACATACTCAGAAGATGGGAATATGACTTTCTGACTTTTTGGGAGCCCAGAGGGTCCAGTGGGGCGTCAACATCTCAATAGAAACTCATGTGACTTTTACTGTCTATGTGATCCAGAAGGTTTACCCCATCACTTCATGAGGGGCAATCCATTTCCAAAGAAAAGGAAAAACCCCATCTCCCACCCTAGATGCCCTGCTTCCTCCAGGAAGGCGGCCTGGGCTCACCAATGTGATTGTTGGGCAGCCTCTTCAGGAGACAAGGCTCATCACGGCCAGACGGAGCCTTGATACTGGCCGTCAGGGTGCTGAGGTCAGTCTCACTGATATCAAGCAGGAAGTCAGCGGCAGAACCCAGCTTCACCTGGGAGCACCTCCTGCTGTCGTCTGGGGAACACAAACACACACACAAGGCTCCTGTTACATGTGCTCCTTAGCTCTGCAGGGCCCTCACTCCACATGCTTTTACAGGTTAACAGTGAGAACTAACTACCCAAAGTTAGGTGGCAGAAAAAGAAAAAAACATGTCTCAGACAATGAGTCAGTCCCACCAAGAATGACTGACTGCTAGGTGTGCCTGGGTAAGGGGAGACTAGAAGCTGGCGGGATCTGGAGTCTTGAGACTCCAGAACATTTTTCAAAGCCGTTCAGGGGTCGAGGGCACCTACAACCTGCCTGCCCAACTTGTGGGTATTTCTCAGATAAATGTTCATGTTTTGCAGGTACTTTGGGCTGCTTCACAGACAGGTCTAAACACTTCTGGGGCAAGAGCTTTATTTTATAAGTCTTTCATTACGCACAGAGCTTGCTCTGAATGCAGCAAGAACAGACCTCAGGAGCATGGATTTTGAATTGAATGCTCTGAACCTCAGAACATCTACATGTGGCCGGGCACGGTGGTTTATGCCTGTAAGCTTCAGCCTATGAAGTGGCAGGGGCTAGGGATCACGGTTCAAGTCCCGCTTGGGGCCTGTAGCGAGACCTAGTTCCAAAAAATAG
Organism: Uropsilus gracilis; assembly: GCA_004024945.1. NCBI lineage: Eukaryota > Metazoa > Chordata > Mammalia > Eulipotyphla > Talpidae > Uropsilus > Uropsilus gracilis. Next base: position 29,186 of record PVHY01002003.1, read on the forward strand.
CTGGGCGTGTTGGTGCGTGCCTGTAATCCCAGCTACATGGAAAGCTGAGGCTGGGGATTGCTTGAGTCTGTGGTACCCCGGGTAATAAGAGCCTGTGTGCGGTTCCACGGGCAAAAATAGTGAGACCTAGTCTCAAAAAAAAAAAAGAAAAAGAAAAGAAAAGAGAAGAGAAGAGAAGAGAAGAGAAGAGAAGAGAAGAGAAGAGAAGAGAAGAGAAGAGAAGAGAAGAGAAAAGAAAAGAAAAGAAAAGAAAAGAAAAGAACATCTACATGTGAACTTGGAAACAACCCTCAGTTTTCCCAGGTGTAAAGGGAGAGAAAACCTATGCTCATTTATTCATGCAATAAGTATTATTTTGATAGCTTGCTGGAGTAACACTGGTACAAAATAAGTGCTCCAAATGGTTTGCTTATAAGCTCTTAGATTATCACCTAAGAGAGGAACTAAGTCAGCCCAAAGCTGGCCTTGTGCCCTAGTTTCTCTCCTAGGAGTCCCAGTGAAACAAACCCAAACAAAAGCCCAGCCAGCTATCCCAGGTTGAAAGGGAAGAAGGCTGTCAGGGGCAGTCATATTCCCACTTGGAAGCCTCTGGTAGGTCAGGCAATCCTACCTGTGATCTTGGCTGTGAAGGGGCTGCCAGGGATGTGCTTGTCATTGTACTTGACCAGGATGCTGTAGTCGCCTGGCAGGGTGGGCAGGTAGGTAACTGTGCAGGTCCCATCTTTGTTGTCAATGCAGCTGATTTCAGCCTTAGAGGGCCCCTCAATGGCCAAGTCCAGGCCACCTGTGAATGGGATCAGGGAGGGTCACTTGGGAGACTGCTTCCTTGTTGCAACAACAGGGACAACAATTCATGAAGGGTAAACCAATACTGGAAACATCAGGTTAACACATGTCATGTGAGTCTCAGGCAAGGGGCAGAAAACAATTCACACGGTCAAAGTGCCCTCTGTGGAGACACTACAAACTGAATTCTTCACTACAAGTGACCCTGAATATATGGGAGAGAGCATCCCTCACAGACACTCTTGATTGGGTGTTGGCTATTGTTACGAAAATCTCACTAGAACCACAAATTTAGATATTTCCATGAAGACAACAGGCATAGAACTTTATCTCAAATGGGCAACTAGATAACTCATAGAGTGCTGCACATCTGTGTCTGTGTGCATGCACATACACAGTACAAAACAGAAATGTCATCAGCGAAAATACACATACTTTTCAAGCAAGCTACAAAAAACATTTCATAGCATGAATGTGATTTCCACAGGGACATAAAAGATGCTAACAATTTATTTTGGGTGGAAATCAGAGTAGTTCCACATAAGAGAAAGATGTGAGAAAAATATACAAATACTACCATTCAACAATCTTTAAAAGCTGCTCTTGAATCATGTCACCTGAATTCCCAATGGGAGGTCAGAAGCACACAGTCACATAAACCACACTGTACCTTCTCCTGCATCCTCAGTGACGATGGTGAAGGTGGCAGTTTTGTTGGCTACTCCATATACCAGGCCTGGACCATAGGCAGAAACACTCCCACTGTTGGGGTAGTTCACGTAGAACTGGAGCGGGCTCTCTGGGTTTGCAAAGAATACAGACGAAATGGAAGTTCACTGAGGGGTGTGTAGGGAATGCATACCTCAGACAACTAGTACCTTAACATTCACCTAACAGCAGGTAGTTATGGGACAGTCTATCTCCTAATCAGAAGCAGAAGGCAAAAGGTGACTGGTGGAGTTCATGGTCCCAGGATACCCCAAGGGGGTCTACTTCTTATTGCTCTTTCAATTATTGTACAAGAAAAGTATCCTGAGGCTGCTCCACACACACAGGAGGGTAGTACAGGACCCAGTTTACTGAGACAGAGGAGGGAAATGGTAAATCCCATTTCTAGAGTGAACACAAGGGGAACGGTGCTCTGAGGAGGTCACTGACTTTGAAAATATGAGGCACTTCTGGGGATCTCTCCCACAGTGGTCCTCCCTCCTGATCCCACTCCCACACTTACTTTTATTTCCACCAAGGTCAGGTGCAAATTAGAAAAGACAATGGTATCCAACAGTAGGGGCTTGGTTAAACAAAAGGTCGACCCGTGGGTCAATAGAAAGAATGAGGGAGACCCGTGTGGTCTGACTTATGAGATTATTCATAATGTATTGCATTAAAAAGAGAAAAAGGCAAGTTGCACTAAACTTTTAACATTAAAAAGCCATTATCCCACCCCTTTAAAAATAGAACAGAACTGTGTGCGTGTTTACAGGTGCAGAGAGAGACAAGTGAAAAGACATACACATAAAAAGTGGACAGAGGAGAGAACTGTAGAAAGATAATTATTTTACTTTCTCATAATGTGCATCTTCTGTACCTCTAAATAGAAGCAGATGAAGTTTACCTTTAAACATTATGCACACATATACACATACACTAAAGCAAACATCAAACTGGAAGAAATATTTGCGATTCCTATCACAAAGGGTTCCAATATTTAAATTGCTCTCCAAAACTGATATAACAAAGGCCAATAACCAAACAGAAAAATGATAGCGGATACAAGCGGTTCAGTTCACATAGAAAGTAGTACAAACAGTACTCAAGCATATAGAAAGTCACTTGGTCTCATTCACAAGAGAAACACAAATAAAGCAAGACTGAGATGCCATTTTTTTCAAGTATCAGTCTTGACAAAGATGCAAAAAAATTGAGAGCACAGTCCACCAACAAATGTGTGGAAAAGCAGGTGCTCTTTGCCAGCATGGTGGCTTGTGCCTGTAAAGCTTCAGCCTATGAAGTGGCTGGGGTTAGGCATCATGGTTCAAGTCCCACTCGGGACAATATAGTGAGACCTAGTCCCAAAAAATAGCTGGGCATGGTGGCGCACACCTGTAATCCCAGCTACCTGGGAAGCTGAAGCTGGGGATTGCTTGAGTCTGTGGTACCACGGGCAATGGGAGCCTGCAGTTCCACAGGCAAAAATGGCGAGATCTAGTCTCCAAAAAAAAAGCAGGTGCTCTCCAATTTGCTGACGGGTGTATGACATGAATGAGCTCTGCTGAAGGGTGACTTCTGATGAAGGGCGATTTGACAAGATGGGCCCAAATGACAGCCTGTATCTGTGTCCAGTAATTCCTCTTTTGAGAACTAAATCCCACAGGCTCACCTGCACAGGTCTGAGAGGAATGATGTACAACAAGGCTGTTCACTGCAGCATGACCAGTGATAGAAAAGATGGGGAAGAACTTCAGACTCCCCCAGTAAGGGAAATGGTTAAATAGGTACTGGTTCTTCCAAATGGTAGGGCGCCATAAAGATGCTCTATTATTTGGACGTACAAAACTCTCCTGAATGTACTGAATGTACTTAGATGAAAAGGGCAAGAATAGAATATTTATGTTAAAAAATGGGAAAGTGACTGAAAATTTTTACTCTCACTAGTGGAAGCTTAAAAATATTCTGAAATCCAACCCTAAAAGCTAAGTTTTATTCAAGGAGGAGGGCAGATGGAGGACAAGGGCAGAAGGAAACCTTTCTCCATATCATCGGTAAATTATGTAGATATGTTGCCAACTAAAAATAACAAATTAAAAAAAAGAACTATTTAAACAATTAAAAAAAAAAGAGCAAGAATATAACTGTGCTGGCGGATGGACATGAAATTTGAGCTGACTTTCCTTGTCAAGGGCAGTGTGACAATAAGGCAGCTTGTCTTCCTCTGGAAACTTCTCAGTCCCAAAGCCCCGTGCATGTGGCGTTCTGCAGGCCAGCTGGAAACTCCCTTGATGAGCCTCACATTTTTCTCCCAGCTCACCCTCTGGCCACACTTAGTACAGTGACAAAGACAAACAATCATGAACTCAAGGACCTGCACTGTGACCCAGGATGCTGAGCTACATGGTCCCTTCTGGAAATTGGCTGGATCCACCGGGGTCACAGGCTGTTTGGTTTCACAGGGGCAGCCAACCAACACTGCATTCCCAAACCTGCCATAGGGATCTGCTTCTGCACAGCAGCTGAGTGAACATCTGCAAACCTTCCAGACATTTGGGTCTCTAGGAGTCCTGCAGGACATGCTGGGGAGGTACAGAGCCCGACTCACCGGGGATGTGGCTGCCCATGTACTTGATGTGCATCTCATGGAGCCCGACCTCCGTGGGGGCGTATCTCACAGTGACCGTGCCATCCTTGTTGTCCACAATCTCGGGAGCAGCTGTCTTCCCGGAAGGCATATGCACCTCTCCTGTTAAATCGCAGGGAGACAAGACCATGAGCCCACCAGCTTCCTCCGGAAGCTGAGATCAAAGTGCAGAAGAAGGACTTCAGAGACTTTTCTTAAAGAACACTTGCTGCTGCCAAAAACATTCAAGTCCCACATCAAAAAAAAGAGATCTTTTTGCTGCTTTATTTTTGTCTTGTTTTGCATCTATAAAATGCAGCAGGCAACTCATACTGACAATAGAAGCTCAAACTGGACTTGAGAAGACACGAGACCAGTAGGATCGATACAGCACCAACTTAAAGAGAAGCAGGCACTCAAAGGAGGCTGAGAGAGAAAGTAATTCTGGTTATGAAAAACCTCAGTCTCAACGGCCTGTCTGTGAAAGTGGGAGTAAGAGAAAACAGCCCAAGAGGAACAGGAAGCTAGGAGTCAAGAGGGGTCTAAACACAGCAGTTTTTAATCTGAAGATTACTCCGGGCTCTCTCCAGGACGTAACCAAGTTATAAATGAACACCTCTCAAAACATACACACATACAGGACATTCTGTCATCTCAGGAGTTCATGGAGCAAGAACTGAGGACGTCGGGTTTTAGACCCAAGGTCCAGGGGCACTGCTTGGGGACGCTAACACAAGAGAGAAAGAGCAGGACGCTGTCATGACTGTGCTTACCAGTGATTTCTCCTTTCCTGACAGCAAATGGAATGACCAAGTCGAAAGGTTTAAATCCCAAGCCATTCATGTCACTCACTGGGACATAGGCCTCCTCAGTGACCTAGAAACAGGAAACAGTGGTCAGTGGGTAAAGTGAACAACTGTCTGGACCAGTGAAGTTACAGGGCAAAGCAGCTGGGAATTCTGCAAGCCAGTGTAGCCTGGACCTGGCGACATGGCTGCCTGTGTGATATGAGCTCTGTCTAAGTGGCCCAGCGGCCCTGGCAAAGTCAAGGGACCGACTGCTACAAGTTACCAGGCAGTTTGCTTGTAAAATTCCCAGCAGTGCCCACAGCAAAGTGGAAAAGTGAGAGACAGCAATGTCTATGAGTCCCAAAAGGCTCCACCTGGAAAGGTTTAGTTGCTTGTGGCCTGGAAAAGAAGGTGCATTTTAAGTGGCAGAAAGTAGCAGCAGGTGACTTTCCCCTTGAACAGAAACCGAATGTGCAAGTGTCGGCTTTGCAGGTCAGCAGGAGGGCTGAGACAGCTGTCCATCTTTCCCTTTAAATGCGGAGACAAACTGCGCCCAGCGTGATCAGACATGACGGCTGGAGATTCGTGGAGCACGAATGATGACACAGGTGGAACTCACAACAGAGAAAGCAGGGATGATCGTGATGGGCTGATCAGTGGGAGACAAACCAAGGACCAGGACACCCAGAGGCCTTAAGCAAACCCCAGAAGCAGGCTGCAGCTTTTCTGAAACGAAGGCTGAGTAAACACAGAAATGCACAAAGGAAAAACAAAAGTGTACCCAGGGTCTGAGTCCAGGGGGACATGCATTTACCGGTGTCTCCTCCACAGCCGTGACTTCCCCATCCGTGGCCTGGTCAGTGGCAAATGGAGATTAGTTGGGAATTTCACTGGAGGGACATTGCTACTCAGTAGATTCTAACACCTCAGGGTTGCCTCCTTCTCACCTCACCTGCTGCTCCAGAGGCACCTACAATCCTTTTTTTTTGAAGAGACTAGGTCTCGCTATGTTGCCCAGGGTTGTCGCAAACCCACGGACTCAAGTGATTCCTAGCCTCAACCTCCCAAGTAGCTGGGATTACAAGTGCGCACCACCGCACCTGGCAGCACCTACATTCTTACCGCCCATTGTCAGGTGGTTGGCTGCCTCTCTGAACATCAGACACATGCCCATATTCCATGACCTCAGTTCTAGGAATGGAGCTACCAAAATACCAACAGTCCACAGGCAAGTGATGTGTACAAGGACCTTCGTGGGAGCTGTTTGTGATGATGAAGGCCACCCACACACCCTTACAGACGGACCCTGAATCTATCTGTAAGGCATGGGGTTCGATACACTGCCGGTGTGTGCAGTAGGACAATGCCCACACCACAGCAGCGGTCAGCTTAATGTGTGTGGTGCACTGAAGGAGGCAGCAAGTTGCAAACTAATGTGGCTGGTACAATCTCATGCTCAAAATGGATGTGTCTGTTATACAGGTGGAAAAAATTAACCCTACTTTCATCTGCAGCATGAAATTGGTCAAGGAAGGTCTGTTTTAACTTGATGTGTCTGTGTAGTTATTATGTTTAAAGCACTTATAAATTCATTTTTAAAAAACCATAGGTTCCAGGTTCCTGATCCAACCTACTTGCTGAGGAAGGGGTCCCTCTTAGTATCCTCTCTGACCACAGGAAACTATAAGAACCGGAAAGTTGTCCCCTAGGGAAGAAAGCCCACATACCCATATTTATTCCTTGATTTCCATGTTTCATAATCTGCAGAAAGGGGGCTTTACTCACAAAGTGATTCTTCGACACATAGAATAACCCTGTCCGCCCTTCCCCCTCACTCCTCTGGCCCTGGGGGGTTACACAGGGACCCATCAACTGGGAGGTTACACTCTGGTCTCTGAGCCATTTCTGTATGATGCACCTAATTGAACCAGCCTGTGGGTCTCCTCAAGGAGGAGTCCTGGGTGTCCTCTTAGCCATGAGACTGCTGAGGTTTCCACCCACAAGAAGCCAGAACAGAAAGTCAGTCCATACAGGTGACAGTGGAGCAAGCTGGGAACAAAACCAGGTTGTGTGGGTGATCGTCCCCTCCTGCCTTCAGCAGTTGTTTTAGGGGTGAGTATCTACACAAAGGATCCTTATTTGTGTGTCGGGGACACTGCTGCCTGGCGAGTGTGGTGGCTACCACTGTAGGTCTCTGACACATGCGCTGAAATGGTCCTTGGCGTTTTCACACCAATTTTCTCACTCAGTCCCTCCTACTGGGGTATCTCATGCCCAGTTCACGGTACTAGCAGGGCTGTGGCCTCTGTCTGGGGCTGCATGTCCACCCTGCCCGATTCTAACCAACTAGCTAAAGCCCACCATGGACTAAAAGCAGATTATTAAAACTGCATCTGGGCTCCTTCTCTGTAAATAAGGAGGACATAAACTTGCGAGCTGCCTTTCTTTCTTCCCCGACAGAGAAAAACACTCCCAAATGGACAATGTCAAAAGTTGGCAAGTGTTTACATCCTTGAGACATAAAAGAGACTCTGGACATCTGGCACTACGTTTATAGATAAACAAACATCTATGGAAAGGAAAAAGACAACAACAAATTATAGACTGTTTGGAGGACAGACTTGGGCTTCTGTTTGGAATGGAGTCTCTGCATCCTTCTCTGTGGTTGCACAAAGAGAAATCATTACAGGATGTTGCAGGCTATGCACACAGCCAGGTCACTGAGTTCTATGAACCTGGTGGTCAAGTGTGGCTGCTGCCTATGTGGCAAAGGACAGTATTTGGTGACTGTTCAGAGCAGGCTCAGCAGACTTGAGTCTAATCCCTGCTCCTACAGCTCATTTGCAAAAAGGCCAAACCAAATTCCTGGTTCTGAGGTTGAAATGAGAGAATGCTCCAAGGTTTCTAGCATCTTTCCTGGTTGAAGAACTTTAATAAAAGTCACTTCAATTTGAAAATTCAAGAGCTTAGTCATTCTCTGGCCCAGAGGTTTGCATAATGGCTTCCTTGTATTCCAGATGTTCTTAGCTTCAAAAGTCCAGCTATGTTCCCCTCATATGCAAAGTCTGAATCTTTCCAAAAGACAACTCTGAGTATTGGGATATCAGGGTCTCCAGAGCAAAGAGCATGAGCTAACTTTTCTCCCCAGGCAGAGAATGACCATAGAAACTCACTAGGAGGAAGGAGGAAGATTTTGCAGAATAAAATTTCCAATGTTTCACTTAAAATAGTTTCTGTCAAAGTGTATCTTTCTGAAATAAACTTAGGCCAGGATATTACCTAAGGTTCTGGGCACGGTGAACTCTTTAGTGACTGCATCATCCCCTTTAAACATTTAGAGGGTTTCTAGTGCTTGCTCTAGGACTCTTTAAACTCATGGCTGCTTAAGAAAAATTTTCTAAAGAATTAAAAATAGAAAGGGATGTTCAGCCAAGGTTTAACAAATGGCAGCCATTACTATTTTTGCTGATAATAGCACGCTGTAGAGCAGGACTTTTCCTTACCATGACAGTGAAGGGGCTGTTAGGAATGTCAACACCACCAAAGCGCACGTAGATGACATAGGTGCCCGGCTTGGCGGCTGTGTAGAAAATGTCGTAGGTGCCATCCTCATTCTCGATGACATCAGCTTCGGCCTCCGTGCCATCTGGGGTCAGCACTGTGCAAGTCACTTTCCCCTTCCCAGCAGTCTTGGCATCGACCACGAAGCCCACTTCCTCGCCAGTTTTCACAGTAGAGGCAATTCCAGGACCTGAAGAGAAGTTCAGAAGAAAACGGGAGATGCAGCCACAGACACTTGCCCTGGAGGCCTAAGAACAAATCACATTCATGTGTCTGTATCTGTCAATATTGGTCCTACATTGCCACCACACAGAGAGATGTCCCAGAGATGCCCTGGGGAAGGTGCTACGCAATGCACATTCCATGCTTTCATTATGAAAACAGAGTGTCTGCAAGCTACTGCAAGTCCTCCAATATCAGATTCAGCTCGCCAACATTCAGGGTCATGAGAATAAAGCTTAGCTTTCATCAGCAAATGTGGGTTGGGCACTTTTGAAAGTGGTGGGTAAATAGAAAAGTGAGCAAAACACAGTCCTTGCTCTCAAGATGCTCATAATCTAACAGGACAGGTGAATGTAGGCCAGCCACCAAAAAAGTCAGTTCAACCTGCTTAGTAAACACTGAGGGAGGACTAAGTCATAGAAAAAAAGAATCAACTGTTCTTTAGAAAAGCATCTTGTAGCACTTCTTTATTGCAGGACCACCATGTTGACAGAGGGCTTCTTGAGAAAGGGGGAAATGGCTGAATTCTGAAGGACAGGTCCTCTTGAGAAGGCTTACAACCTCTGTGCCCAAACAAAAACAAGTTGCCTCTTTCTCTTTGAGGACCACATGTCAGAGAGTGTAGAAAAGATGAAGCAAAAGCACACTGGCAAAAAAAAAAAAAATAACCAAAGTGTGTAGAAGCAACAAGTAATGACAGAACATGTTGGTCAATGTAGAAGGGAACCTGTCTTTGGAGGGTCTTAAATGACAGCCAGAGGTGTGACCTATTGGGTGTCCCCCTTCCCTTGCCCATACATGAACTCAAGGAGGAAACACAACCCAGGAAACAAGGAGATCCCACCCAAAATGAACATGCCTTCATGTTAACAAGGGCAATAAAGCTGTCCCTGACTTAGCAGACCCAGACAGGGGCAGATTGACCAGAAGCTCAATCTTACCGATTTTTGTGGTGGATCAGTCAAAAGAGGGAAATGTGTGCAATTTAGAAGCTTGCCCTAAAAGCCAAAAATTTTCTCAGCTCAAAATGACAAGATATGAGAGCACTAGAACTCACCCAGGGTGGGCCTATATTTAGTTTTATTAAAAGAGAAGTAAATATATTTTCATTTCAGACATGAGGGTACATGTTTTGAAACCTGCTTCAATAAACCAGGTTTGCAGGAATGATTCTTAAGAAACTGAAGGACCTATGATAATTAAAAAGTGTATCTTAGAAAATGACAGAAGTGTGACTGCTCAAATATTTATGGGGAATTCCTGAGAGACCAAGATATAAGTCCTGAGTGTTGAGATGAGGAGAAACCAAGATCATTTATATGTTTTCTCTAATGCTGACCTGAAATGCTCTTGCACAAATGCTGAATAACTAAGTCATCTACTCATGGAAGGCATAAATTTGCTACTTTCATGAGAACCACCATCATAGCCGAGATCTCAACAAATGTGCCCACTTCAAAAATAATATAATAGCTTTCATGTGCCTGGCTCTCTGCTAAGCATTTCTGGTATTTGACCTCATGTAATTTTGGCAATAACCCTGTGAAACAGTCTCTGATCTTAGAAGAACTTCCTAAATTTAAATGGTCTCAGAAAAGATCTTCAATCTGACTCTGAAGTTCAGAGTGCTGGATATCACACACAACTGGTATATGCCAGGAACAGATGAAAGCCCCAGATTTCTGTTTCCCCAGACCTTGACCTCTACCTACCTGTGGCCAGGCACTTGCTGGCATCGCCTGTCTGAGTGGCCCGGATGCGGTAGGGAGAAAGCGGGATGTTGTCTCCCCCATAGGTGACCCCAATCATGTAGCGTCCAGTCTTGTCAGGGATGTAGGTAACAGTGTATGTGCCATCTTTATTGTCATGGACAATGGCTCTTTTTGGTTTTCCCTCTTGGTCCTGTGGGTCACAGAGACAGGCTATTTAGAACACTCTCATTAAGATGTAGAAGTCACTCACGGAAAACCTCTACATGTTTTGCTTATTTACTAGTGCCTCCAGTGGAAGGTAGCAGAACAATCAACTTAACATGGTTTTTCTTAGGTCACAGGGTCTTTTTTTTTGAGACTAGGTCTCACTATGTTGCCTGGTCTAGTCTCAAACCCACAGACTCAAGCAATCCCTGGCCTCCTCCCTCCCAGCTCTGGGATTATAGCACACACCACCGTGTCTGGCCCTCACGGGTCTTTAAACAATGGAATGGCAAGGTCAATTTTTAGCAATTTTTCTGTGTGTGAACAAATACTATTTTAGTTCCAAGTCTATGGAAATGGAAGGAGGCAAGAGGCTTCTGCTCACACACCATTGGTGCACTTTCCCTTTTCTCTTTAGTAACAGGACTTAATTCTTAGCAAGGTGCATTGTGCCCAGAGTACAAAATTCCCTTTCCAGTGTCCTTCGCCATGAGGTACAGCCCCTTGGCTTGTGCTATACTTATAGCAAATGAGAAGGGAGTAGGAGTCTAGTGAGGCATGTCCTAAGTGCTACATAAGAGATGACTAACTGAAAGGCCCCCTACCCCTTTTAACCTGCCATGGGATCAAAAGGATAGAGCTCCCATTGCCCTGTGGTCCACAAGAGACCTTAAGGACAGAAGCCACACAGACTTAGGAGCAGAGATATGGAGTCTCTGGTCTCCAGGCTTCCTAACAAGTGAGAACAATCCCAAGTGTTGAAACGATTCTTATTTGGGGTTTCTAATACACAATAGAATTTAGCATTAAGTGATCCAATGAACAATTTAAAATAAAACTAAAGATGTAGGAATAGTAGAGAGCAAATTAGATGAAATTCATTCACCAAAATATGACATTTGGAGGTATATTCTCAACCCTCTTGGCAAGCATGTTATTACTGATTCGTTGATAGGAAAAGCTAACATTTCTTTCAGATCAGAAAATGTTTTTCCCCATATCTAGCTAAGAAATTAGGTTTTCTTAATGAAATTTCACTCCAAAAAATAACTCAAAGTTACCGTGATCTGAACAGCAAGCAGGCCTTCCCCGGCATCCCTGGCATCAATGGCAAACTCCACAGGCAGACTGGCAGGCACACCATAGGAACTGAGGCCAGGGCCGCTGGCAGTCACTTTGCTGGCATCATACATGGGGAGGACCTTGACCTTAAAGGGACTTGACAGATACATACATATCTCTGGTCAGTATGGATTCTAGTGTCAACTCAGGTACATCTGCTCTGTTTTACACAGAGACTGGGATTAAAGGGCAGATATCCACAGCAGATAAGTGAGTTAAGTCCAAGTACCTTAAGTTCAACAGAAACTTAGAACCATGAAGTAGTAACCATCAAACAACAGATGAGTTTTCCCTGAGTATTCTATAGGATATAAAATAATTCCCAAATTACTTTGGAAAGTATGAAGTTATATATATTTCATCCACTTTAGTGGCAATGGTAATCAAAACAATGGTAATCAAAAATAGAGAATATTGAAACTTCAGTTTTAATACTTTATTTTATTATCTTAAACTTTCTATTTTTAGTATGCTTTAGATAGTATATTACCTGTTAGTAAAAACATAAACACAATTTATGAATTATTTAAATTTTACATAGCTAGAGCTATAGCTAAACTTTTATGTAAAATATGTAGATTAGAAATATGGGTGTGTGGGCCGGGCACAGTGGCTTGTGCCTGTAAGCTTCAGCCTATGAAGTGGCCGGGGCCAGGGATCGTTGTTCTAGTCCCACCTGGGGCCCGTAGCAAGACCTAGTTCCAAAAACTAGCTGGGCATGGTGGCATGCGCCTGTAATCCCAGCTACCTGGGAAGCTGAGGCTGGGAATTGCTTGAGTCTGTGGTACCCCAGGCAATGAGAGCCTGTGGTTCCACGGGCAAAAATAACCTCAAAAAAGAATAAAAATAGATATGAGTGTGGCCGGACATGGTGGCGCGTGCCTGTATGCAGCAGCCTAGGAAGCTGAGGTGGGGACCAGGGACCACGGTTCAAGTCCCACTGGGGGCACGTAGTGTGAGACCTAGTTCCAAAAAAATAAAGCTGGTGTGGTGGCGCACACCTGTAATCCCAGCTACCTGGGAAGCTGAAGCTGGGGATTGCTTGAGTCTGTGGTACCCCGGGCAATGTGAGCCTGCGGTTCCATAGGCAAAAACAGCAAGAATTAGTCTCAAAAAAAAAAAAAAAAAAAAAAAGAAAAGAAATATAGGTGAAACTTTTTCATTTTAAGTATTATTTAAAAAAAAAAAACCTATGGAGGCTATTCTGAGAAGTGAGGACCATTTTTTATGTTAATAAGAATCAATGCAACATTTTTATATTAATATGAATGAGGAATAAGGTTTCTATCCAGCATCTTCTAGGAGTGCTATTGTCAACCAATCTTCAAGAAAGAAGTAGAAATCTTTGGTCTAGTCAGAAGACTACTTTCAAGGTCACTGGAAAGACTCTGATGCACTAATACATTCCTTGCTCCCACCAAACATTACAGACTCCTTAATTTTTTTTTTTTTTTGAGACTTGGTCTCTCTGTTTTTGCCCATGGAACCACAGGCTCATGTTACCCGTGGTACCACAGACTCAAGCGATTCCCAGCCTCAGCCTCCCAGGTAGCTGGGATTACAGGCGCATGCCACCAGGCCCAGCTATCTTTTTGTAACTAGGTCTCATTATGTTGTCCCGAGAGGGATTCGAACCACAATCCTTGGTTCTGAAACAGCTTCCTAGACTGCCGCTTACAGGCATGCACCACCATGCCCGGCCTACAGACTCCTTAATTATAATGCTGCTTTAAACTCAAGATGGCTAAAAGGAGTAAAAGGTGGGGCATGCCAAAAGAGAAGGGGCCACAAACATCAAAGTTGGTGTATTTAACACCTGTGAAAAACACAAAGATTATCAACAATACTCATTTATTTAAGAGATGGGCTGGTGGATAGATGATGGATGGATAGACAGATAGATGAAGGAATGGAAGGTAGGTGGGTGGGTGGTTGAATGGATGGATGGATGGATGGATGGATGGATGGATGGATGGATGGATGGATGGATGGATGGGCCACCAAGTTTTTGGCCAATCCTGCAGTGGGGTAGGCTTGAAGCTGGTTTGAACCCCTTCCCTGAGTCAGGACCTTACCTACGAGGGATCTCTTCATCTGCATACTTAACGGAGACCATGTAAGGCCCCTCCTGGGTTGGGGTGTAGGTCACTGTGTGTGTGCCATCCCCATTGTCCACCACATTCACTGGTTCCACCAGTCCTGTGGATAAAGAAGAGAGATCTGAGGAACTGCCTGGCCTCCACCACTCTGGGCTGAATTTGAAACAGGATCACATTCATCCTTGAGAGATATTGGTTTTCACTGATGAATAACAAACGCAAGCAGGCCAAAATCAAAGGTCTAGGAAATTGTAGGAGACAGGATCCTCAATTCATGGTTGCAGAAATGACCCCAAGAGACACCTTTTTGTTGGATAAAGTACACTCAGTCAGCCCTAGAGTATAATTAAGGAGACTGCCTGCACTTGTTGCTAGAGGGTGTATGACAAAGATACATGTTGCAGACATGCAATAGCCTTTTCAAGTTGGTTAGGCATGCTTAAGATGTGGCAATTTTATGTTACATCTGAGAAAGGGCCAAAGAGTCTAGAACTCTGAACAGCAAAAATTAACCAATGGACTGGCCAGTCGAGACTTGTGGCCACCTTTGAGCAAAGACCATTACAGTACCAGGAGGCTGGGAATAGATGCAGGGCGGGTAAGGGTGCTGATCTCACAGGGTGAGAAGACTCTCAATGTGATGCCTGCAGGGGATGGTTAGAGATTATGTTAAAGCAGAATCAAGGCATGCATTGGCTTGATAGATTGGAGTCCCCAGTTCTGAATGTGAGCATCAAGGATAGGCCACCAGCAGGGATGGTTATCAAAGCAAGGTATACTCATTAAGCAAAGCAGATGAGGCAGGTACAAAGCAATTTCAGAGTTGAAGCCAGCAACAAGCATTCAGGTTACATAAATTAGAGCAGCAGCCAATAGGAAAATGCAAACCTGTCTCCATAAAGTCACCCTTCGGGTCACCTTTAAAGAACTCTGAATTGTCATTCAAGGGGCTGCGCCATGACTGGGAATCCGTCTCATCAGCTAAAATTAAAAGGCTGTTACTTCAGAATCCTCCATGATAGAGGTAGGTATCTAAGAAAAGTATCTTTCTCTCTCTCTCTCTTCTTCTCTCCTTTCTCTCTCCCTCTCCCCACCACACACATACACACACACTCTCTCACATACATACACACACAGTTTGAAACTTTATGAAATGAGATTCCAGCCCCATGACCTCATTTCCCTCAAACCTCTCCTGAGCTTCAAAGGGCATAACCTCTTGCTGAACCCCATTTAAGGAGAAAGCTCCTCTTCAAAGAAGGATGTCCCCATTTGCTATTTTTGTGAAGCCAGAAATATACCACTGGGAAATCCAGATAATTTAAGATTCTAAGCAGAAAATGGCAAATTTTCAATGTTAGAGGAGGAAATATAACCACCTGACTAAAATTTCAGTGTACTTCAGGGATTTATCCAAAAATGGCCTCTTAGTCTTACCAAACCCCAGCCTAAGAATAAGTAGATCAAATTGTCACCAAAGCTCCTTCCCTAAAAGACATTTCTCTAGGGAGCTGGGACAATGACAAAGCTATGGTCTGTGTGTCTGTAATTTCCAGAAGTTCTGGCATGTTCCATGTGAGCACCAAAGTGTCTTAAAAGACTGTGTGGCCTCAACCAAGTTCAAACTTACCCTAGTCACCTCAAAGATGCCAAAGAAGGTAATGAAACAACTGTAACAATATTATATGTGACAGCCCACATTACTTTAGCTACTGGAAAAAAAAATCCAGGAACTTCTGTTTAGTCATATACTGGAGCAATAAACCAACTTTAATTTCAAGTACACGACCAAACTCAAAACCAAAGGTCCTTCTCTGGGTCACAGTGGCCTCAGCCAGGCAGAAGAATAGTGGCAGGAAGGCAGGATGCACACTTACCTCGTGGGCCCAGAACCCTGACTTCCAGTGGGGCCAAGCCGGCCTTGCTGCTGTCCACAGTGAAGGACTGCATGACTCGGGCTCTGACACCTGAACCCAAGCCGGGACCAGTGATTTTGACCTTGCCAGGGTCTACGACATCCTTCACAGGAACCCTGAAAGGGCTGCCTGAAAAAGAGGTAATAGGATTCTGAGCATAACCCACTGAGCAGGAGACCTGCTTGTATGTACCCATAATTATACCACTGCTTCATCCAGGCTGTCAATTTTACAGACCTTAGTCAGCAAATTCTGCCTTGTTGTACATGTATCCAGGTGCACCTACTACACACAGAGACCATGGCATCAGCTGGGTTTAAGTAGTTAATGGCCTTCCAGGTACCCACAAAGCAAGTAAATCACTACAACATTGCACATAATGTCCAGGATGGGGGTTGTACAAGGTACTGGTGGAGTACTGAGAAGGCATTAATCTGGTCTTTAGGAGACTACAGGAAGCTTTCTAGTTGCATATAAGCTGCAAAACAGCAGATATCACCCCAGGAAAATGGATGAAGAAAGTTTCAAGAATAGGGATAATAAGCATGTGCAAAAGTCTGGAGGTGAGGGAGAAAACAGACTGTGGAAAGAACTGAAGGAGGATGAATGTGGAAGGAGAGAGAAATGAAAAGGAGTGGGCAGGTCTTCCAGCCCATTTCCAATACCCTCTCAGACACAATGGCTCCTGAGGGCCCCCTGGAATCTGCTCCCGCCATGTAGCTAGCATCTTTTTTTTTTTCCTTTCTTTTTTCATTTTCAGAGACTAGGTCTCGCTATGTTGCCCAGGTTAGTCTCGAACCTGTGCACTCAAGTGAACCCTAGCCTCAGTCTCTCAGGTAGCTAGGATTATAGACACACATCACCAAGCCCGGTATAGCTAGCATCTTCTGACCATACCTTCTTCTTGGATGCCTGGTCATGGATAAAGCCTTGCTTTCTCCCTGCATGAACGCTGTAGTCTCCCTGACGGTTGACTCCACAGAGACACTAGAGTGCCTGTGATTTTTTGAGGGTATTAATTTTAAAGACCAATGAGACATGCAACAGGTATGCAGACTAGAATTTTCAAGAGCTGCACTGAACAGAGTAGTCAGGGCTACAGTAGATGTTCTGGGATTCTCCCAACAGAGGACAAGTAAGGCCTCCCCAAAGGTGAGTCAGAAAATGAAGCCCAGTGAGTGTAGCACTATGGCCCAGGGTGCCACATATATCATGGGGGCAACATGCTCTTGGCATGTATAGAGATCCTTAGCTCAACATGAAGGATGGGAAGTCAATGCCAACTAACTACCCTGCTGAATCCAGGCCTCTCAGCTTGCATCCTAAGGAAGTTGATAGAACCAGGGATGGCAAATGACAAAAGATCACACAAGAAAGAGAGGCCCAAGCTTTTAAACAACAGTTGGGTTACATGGCCTCTAGTTTTTCACCTAAACTGAATAAACGGCTGACACTGGCAAAGATATGAACTACCCTCCAGGCTGGCAAGGGAATTTTATTTTGGAGGATTTCGGAGTCAATAGGTTATCAGCATTAGAACACCTTCGAAATAATTCACCAAGTCAGAACTTCCACTGTAAGTTATCTGAATTTAGTGTAAGAGCAGTCAAGAACCAGTAAGATAACAGTAGCCCTAACATCACAGAGGACAAGTATTCTCTGCCACTCCCCTGTATGTGACCTGCAGATATTCATCACTCATGGCAGCCTACTCTCTGATGCAGTCATCCCAGTTAACCTGTGGTTCAAGCACCTGTCATCAGTAGACCACAGTTGGCCCAGCAGAGGAAACCAATACACCATTACAAGTAAGGAAGAACACCTCATACAAAATAATCTCATGATGAGGTTGGACAAGGTCAGGGAAAACTGGGCTCATATTTATGCAACCAGAATTCCCTTAAAACAAATGAGAAGCTAGTAAGCTGTTAAAAATATTTCTCAGCAGCAGCTCAGGAGTTACCTCAGCTATCGTGTCTGATGCTAAAGCAATCAGCACTTTACTATAGGACTCTGCCTGGGAAAGTTCTGGGGTTTGGGAAAAGCTGGCACTTAGCTCTGGGAGTAAGAGTCTGAAACATAAGAGACACCATATATTTGATGGGAAAACCCCAAATGCGTCTCTCTCTACTGTTAGGCTCCAAGTCCATTTGCTTCAGGCTCACAGGTCAGTCACACAGGCCCACACTCCCACCCCTTCTGCAAAGATAATCTCAGAGCAGGTGGCATCTGTTAGACTTTCTCGGTAGTCACAAGAGTTTTGTTGCTTTCACAACCAAGAGAGGATCATCTCATGACTGCTTGCCTGGTTATCTATCCTGGGGACAATTCTCCCAAGCCATGAACTGCAGAGTTGTAAAACTTCAAAAGGAACCAATGGCCCTGCATTCTATCACTGATGCCAGCTCTTCCCTTGTGGCAGTCATTCTGAATCTTACAGAAATGTCAAAGCTTCCAGAGGACAGGAGCTTTGACTTACCTTGTCTGTGAATGAATTTCTCTGTGACTAGTGATTATAGCAGTTTAAAAAATCTGTGTCAAGTGACTTACTGCTTTAAATGAATAAAAGCTTAAGTAAGCATCTATGTTGAATCAGAGGTGAATGGCAAGCTTTCTGATCAATACCAGAGAAAAATAGTAAGTGTGACAGGTGTGTGCACATGTGCACATCAGTGGAAAACCCTGTTATAGTAAATGTAGATGCTCCATCATTAAATAGAAAATAAATGATTAAGTGGGAATTTGAGTTTGTGTGTCTTCATCAGCTGCCAAGAATGGAAAATTGTAGATAAAACATGTATAAAAATAGACCATAAAATATAGTGGAGATTTCTGACTTTATGAAGAATCAACTTTCCCTTAATTAAGAACTAAGTCCTAGAAAAAGACAGAAACCAAGTGGTTTCACTACTATATGGGACACGGGAAAGATAAACAAAAAGCCATGAAGAAAAGTCAAAACAAGCCAACAACCAAATTAAAGTACACAACTTGAGGGGAGGGTGGGACAGGGTGAGAACGGTCGGGGGGGGTGAACCCCAGAGATCACAAAGATGTGAAAATTATATATAAATAAATTATTTAATATTAAAAAAACAAACAACAACAACAAAAAAACAAAACTAAGTCCTCCACATGTGAACGACCATTCCCTATAAAAACTCCAAACCACCAATTTTTGTCACGTTACTGGTGCTATATACCAACTTGAAGTTGGGATATTAAAGCTGTAGTCTGAAGAAAATTTGTCCCTTTTCTGTTACTGCAAATATCAGGCAGTGTTCCTAAACAGTTTTCCTAAAAGTTCAGTAAAATAAAACGTGCTTTCACACAAAATCAATTCTTTGTCTTCCTTCCAGGGAAAGGGCTTACCAGGAATATGGGCTCCTCCATAGGTGATATTAACATCATAATCTCCTGGAGCAAAGGGGATGTACTCAGCACTGCAGCTGCCATCTTTGTTGTCTCTGCAGTTTATCTTTGACTCTGAAGGTCCCTCCACAGTTATACCAAGCCCACCAATTCCTGCCCCTCTGGAAAATATACAGAAAAAGGAGAAGCGAGGTCAGTAGTTCAACTTAGTCTGCTTCTTGCCTGAATTCTTTTAAAATCTCTCTATAAACTTTTAAAATCTCTCTATGAACTATGCCATTTGTCAACCCAATTCAATGACAGTCACACCTCTCACACAGTTTCTCAGCAGTGTGATACTAGCAAACATGGCTTTGACCCCCATCCCTTTCTAATTCTCAATCTTCTGATGGTTTCTTTCATCTGACTGTGTCATCTAGGGCTACAAGTACAATTCAGGTGTGTGACTTCTGATGCACTTCTGATGCATTTTAATAGAAGACTTGTAATATTTCAGTGAACTACGAGACTGACTATACAGCTCTGCATTATCAAGTTGAGGAGCACCCATCTTGCCCTGATTTTCTCAGTAGGTCTATCACTATTACCAAGTATTTTTGGCACTTTTTAAGGCATCATTGACTTTTCTCTGTAACATAAGGATCAACAGAGGAAAATATAAGATGAAAAGAAGAATGTTTCTTGAAAGATAGGAAAGCAAAAACATCTAGGAAACACCCATAAAATGTCTTCAAAGAAGTTAAACTACCTATATAGGACTACTGTTTTTTAGAGTAACATACCAGTGCCACGTCTGCTCACCTGGTAACCACAGTGAAGACATTGGGTTTGTTGGTAAAGGCTTCCTTCAATCCAGGTCCTTGGGCCTGCACCCGCGATGGCTGACAGCCTTCGGTTACAGCCACTTCAAAGGGACTGTTTGGGATGGGCACATCATCATATGTCACCTCCACCATGTGGAGACCTGTTCAAAACAACAACAACACATATTGGTGGGAAATGACATCTCACTCCTGGGTTTTATCTAGCATTCATGTCTGTTCCACTATATATTAAAAAGCAGGTTAAGAAAGAGTAGCATCAGTATGATTTAATTATTTAAAAAGATGAGTTATTGATCCTTTCTGTTCACTTGGCAGTCATATACCACTACTACCATCCCTAAACACATATCACCAAGTCATATTCAAGTCAGTCATCTTATGCATAATAAATATTCTTCCTATTTGGGGGAAACTCCATCAAGTCATTAACCAAATGACCAGATGAAGTTTCCCCAAAAGGAAACCAACAAATATTTAGACATATATCTACAAAAAGAAATTGAAAATCATCTATATCATAAATTTATAAAGATCACATATCAAGATAATAAGGATAGATGGTGGTTTCACCTTCTTTAGACTTTTATGATTTATCAAACGTGTATAATTTCTAATATTCGGAAATCATCATGTTTTTAAAACTGCACCCACCAATGAGCAATGTGCCATGACATCACTCCCATAAGCTCTTCAGAAGAGGCTGAAACTAAACCCTGACCCAACTACCACATCATTGGGCCAACCAGTCAGGCTCTGAGGGGACAGGAGGAGCTGTTGGGAGGGAGCTTCACGTTCCATGTCACTTTTTTTGAGCACTGCTGAGTCAGATCAAACGCAGAACAGTGCTGAAAGAAGGTCATGTCCAAGAAGCCAACTCACCTTTCTCAAAAGGCGTGTACTCCACCTGATAGGTACCATCAGCATTGTCCGTGACAAAGCATTCGGTAGAAGCTCCAGAGGGGTTGGCAATGTGGGCCTTGATGTGGTCACCCCCCACATGTGTCAGGGGCCGTGAGTCCACTGTGAAGTCGGTGGTGGCTTCACGGAACACACCTGCAGGTCGATCACACCATAAGAACATCACCAACAACTCAGACTCAAGGTAAAACCAAGAATCACGGTTCTTAACAATCTAATCTGCCAGTGTCACGGGCAGTTACTGGTACTGGTTTCCCTGACTTTCAAAAGCAAGAGTATTAACTCAGCCCCTTTCTCCCCCCAAAGTGGTGTCAGCCAAGTGGCAGCACAACCACATGTGCACTTTGTCCCACAGTCACCCCCCACAGGGTGAAGGCAGATAAGCTCTGCTGCCAGTGCGCTATTAGCCAGCACCACACTTTAAACATATTAAAATGATGTGCCAAAAATGAACTATATCAAGTTTCCACATGAAAATCAAGATTTCTGGCTTTGCCAGAAAAAAATGGGAAAGTCTGTTGATAGCAATGGCCCTACTCCCCACTGAGAAATAGAAAAGGGGTGGGGCTAGGGTAGGGCAGCAGAAGCACCACATGCTCCCCACTCTGCTCTGCTGAGTTTTTCTGCATGTTTTCCTGAGACATCTGCATTTGCAACCCCCAGTCTGGTAGTTTCCGGTGACCCTTAAATCCCACATTACATTACATTTGAATTATATTACATCCCTCATTTGAGAAAAAAAAAAAAGAAAAAACCTACCTTTTCCTTCTATTCCAGGTCCAAAGGCTTTGACCCTGCTGGTGTCCACAGCAGGCTCCACCTTGACCTGGGCAGGGAAGTGGGGCACGAGCTCCCCACCGTACTTCATGGTCAGCGTGTACATGCCAGCTGTCAGGGGCATATAGGTGACTGCGTAGGTGCCATCTTTGTTGTTCTCAATACAAACTTCAGCTTTAGCTCCTGAATCTGAGACAGCTTCCAGGCCGAGGGCCCCAGGCCCTGCTTCCGAACAGTCTACACTAAGTAGCCCTGCCTCTCCCACTTTCCCATGCTCCAGACCTGGTCCTGACGCCACAACCTTTGATGGGTCAAAAGGCATTTCAATGTCAGCTTTAAAGGGAGACCCAGGTATGTGGACTTCCTCGAAGAGGATGTTGACGAAGTACTCCCCAGGTTTTGTGGGAAGGTAAGAGACGGAGCAGGTCCCATCCCCATTGTCAGAGCATTCAATTTTAGCTTCACATGGCCCTTCGACGGTCAAGCCCAGACCTCCAGTGCCAGCTCCTTTCGTGTCGATGGTGAACTCAGCAGGTTTGCCTACAAGACCACCTTGCAGGCCAGGACCGTGGGCCTTCACCTATTTAAAGAAGGAACAAAAAAAGTCAAACTCTGCCTGATGTTGGGATGGCTGCTTAGCCAGCACTGCTTCTGACACCTTGTAGCCAACCTTGAATTGCCTCTCAGAAACGTGGCCCTTCTCCCTGGGGCCTAAATTGTGTCACCCACACCACCAAGTTAGGCCTACGGTGCAGTTGATAGTGCAAATGACTAAGGAAAGAAGACATGTGAACTCAACACAGACAGGATAGCAGAGGCACAGCTCTCAAAGCCCAGAGCAAGTCTTTTCCCTCTGCTGCCACACCCAGCCCTCCTGAATCACAAGGCAAGGGAAAGAGATGCCCATCCAGCTCAAAAATACATGTTTCCTGGGTTGAGAGCTTGTAGCATGGCTTTTAGGGACCTCACTTTTGCCCTGGCTACCATGCCTCCCTCAAGTTCTGCCCAGTAAAAGGCTAAACTGTAACAGTGCCTGCATGTTATTATGTATTTAGATAAGTATATGTATTAATCTTTGTCCAAACCCACAGAATGTACAACACCAAGGGTGAGCCCTAATGTGCACTAGGCACTATGGGTAACAACGATGTCAAAGTAGATTCATCAGTTGTAACATAGGCATTACCCTCTTCTGGGAGATGGTGAAAATGAGGGGGTTGCACCTGTGTGTGTCTGGGGGGTGAGGTGGGTGGGGGCATGGAATATGTGGGAAATTGCTGTATCTTCCTGTCAATCTTACTATGAAGCTGAAACTGCCAAAAAAAGAAAAGAAAAGAAAAGAAAGAAAGAAAGAAAGAAACTTGATCAAAAAAATTAGAAGTAACCTGAAAAAAATTTTTACATCATATGTATACAGGAGGATGAGGAACAGGATGAGGCTTACATTTCTGATTTAACAAATAAGATAGCTTTATAGGATTCCTGTCATTCAGACCATTGGACATACACCAAAATCATTGACTCTGGGCTACTAGGAAAAATGATGATGAGAATATTGTGCTTGCATGCTCCCGTACACTTGTATGCGACTGGGTGAGCTCACTGCTTGCCCAACACCAGACTGAGGCCTCCACATCCACGGCCTTACTGCACCATCAAAGACTCCTTCTGAAGCAAGTGCCAATGTTATACTTATAAATGAAGGCACAGCACTCAGAGATGAGGAGCCCCTCACCACAGCCTCACAGCCAGAGAGGAAGAGGAGAGCACACTGAGACTAGAAGACGGGACTGCTGTCTGCTCTTGAGAATTTACTTCCATCACAAAGTATTTTCCAAAGGCCTTTGCCAGGCAGGATCAGAGAAAAATTACAGTGTTATTTTGGACAACAGAGGATAAGTTCTGGAACAAAAACAAAAGCTGACCTTGGTTGGATCTGGTGGCAGCGAGGCCTCTACCGCATAGGGGCTCCCAGGCACAGGGTGACCGTCGTAGGTCACGTCCACAGCGTAGACCCCCTCCTCCCGAGGGATGAACTTGGCGGTGCTGCTCTCCCGGCCCGCTGTGGGGGATACCAGACATGGCACCACCTTCCTTGAGGGGCTCAGGATCGTCACATCCAGCTTCCCTTGGCCACCTGCTCCCTTGGTATCAATGGCAAATTCCTGATCCTTCCCAACTTCGACTCCTGGAAAAGGGAAACCAGTCAAAATGATGTGCTGATCCTTTTCAGCAGCAGAAGCAAATGGGAGCAGAGAAATGAACATGGGCATGGGGGGCTCTCTCAGTCTTTACAATAAGCAACAACCAACAACTGCTGTCAAGGACAAGAAGATGCTAAGAGTCATCAGCAACCTGACCCTAATAATAATGAGTACAAGGAAAATAGTGATGATAAAAATAAATAAGGACAACTCTCATTGACTGAACACATTTTTACACGCCAGGCATGAGGATGGGACATCATGTTCTTCATTTTCAACATAACCTTACATGGTACATGTCAGTAATCAATATCTTTAGCGTATGGGGAAACAGACTTGGAGAAGCTATCTTTCAGGGATATCCAGCAGGCCACAGAGCCAGGAACTCAAACCTAAATTTATTCTACCTCACAATCTACTTGGTTGACCAGTCAATTACATAACTTGACACTGTTCTCTCTACTTTACTTACATTAGCTGTTAACCTTATACCAAAACACCCCATAAACCCTTGTTTCACTACAAATTCTTGACAGCAAACTCCATCCTGTAGTATCCCCATGAAAGCAGACAGCAGAGTCCAGCATATGCCGGGGCACTGAAGCAAGCCCTGAGAACTGACTCTGTCCCCTGCCAATTTTTGAAGGTCTTTGCACAGCAGGACTGCAGAAAACCCTGTTTTATTTGACAAAAACAGGGAACGGACTTTAAACCAAAACAAAAGCACTGGGAGGGCCTCCACCACAACCCAGGGAAATCCTGACTTGGGTAATAGAGGGCCTGCCAAGAGGAACACTGCTGAACCACAAGCTAGATTACGAAGTGCCACATCCCAAAGGCTTCTCCTGGTATGGAGTGGAAACCCTTGATGTAGGAAAGAGTGACAAGGGGACAAGTGACAGGCTGAGCAGTGACCATTCCTGTGCTTAAAGCTGAATGCCTCCCAGGGACAAAAGCTGGCACTTAGTTCTTGCTACTGGGGGTGGGGGGTGGGGTAGTCAGTAGACCTGGGGGCTACGCTCATTCATTTGCATTTCACATCAACAGAGATGCTCTCTAGTGGTCCCACTGAAGACCCAGAGAAAAACAGGTGGAACACAGAGGCCTGAGGTCATGTACTGAAGCCCTATGTGAGCCTGAACCCAGCTGAATGTGAGCCCCAGAGGTACAGCCAAGCTGCGGGCACTCGGAGGTCAGCCCCAACCAGATGCAGTGAGTGGGAAAGTTCGCTGAGAGAACTGCTAAAATCAACAGGCTGAAGACACGGCTACCCCGGGAGAACTCTCATGCAAGGTCATACTGCTGAGTGTTTTCTGCTGGCATAGGGATACGGATGCAGTGAAAAGGTCTGAAGGAATAAAAACTGAACTGACAGCTTAACCCCAGTGGGTGGAGGGAATGTTTAAAGTGGAGGGAATGTTTAAAGTGGAGGGAATGTTTAAAGTGGAAATTAACTCTTCACTGTGATTTTTTTTTCCTATAACAATTTATGTAAAAAAAATTTCATGATCTTGTGTTGAACTTCTGAAGGTGAGTGATAAGTACATCAATGTTCATATTGAACATTACTCCCTTTATTTGTGTGTGTTTTAAATTTTCCCTAATTAAAAAAATGGAAAACTTGAAAAGAAATAAGAATCTATTAATAAGACAGCAAGTTAGCTAAGGAAACACTGGGATGGGAAGGTGGGGGTTTCTGAATGCCAGGGAGTTGCCTTTTAGGCTTCATTGCTGACCCTGTGGTGGATTCAGTGGCCCCAAAAGTCGGCACAGTAGAAACCTGCCAGAGAATGGCAGGTTCCAAATTCTCTTTGTAAATGAAAACATCCCACTACAATGCCAGCAGGTACTGAGGACTAGGCACCAATACTGAATTATTAGGTCCTTTAATTTTCACAGTCTTCTCATATATGTAAATGCTCTTGAGTACTCCATCCTCAGAGAACAAATGAGAAAACCAAAGCTAAGTGAGGTGAAGTGGCATGTAGGATCACAGAGTTACCCCCACAACATGTCCCAGTCCCAACCAAGTCTGTCTGAACGTAGCTTGACTGTAAACTGTCCTTTGAAGGAAATCCTCAACTGGCAGCCCCACCAGGTGGTCTTAATGACACAAGCCCCCTCCATTCATACACTTACTGTTTTCCAGTCCATTGATTTTTATCTTGCTCAGATCCAACGGAGCAGCAACACCCACAGTGAAAGGGCTTTTAGGGATGGGATCCCCACCGTACGTAACCAGAACCTGCATGCTGCCCTGGAATGAGAGAAAAGAGATCACACCTTTGGCACCAAGGTCCTAATGAAGTGTTTAACCCGCCATTTGATGTGCCACTCTTTTAAGAGACTCAGGATACTCCAGGAGATTTAGAAGGCACCTCAGACTTCTCTAAGATTTGAGCTCATGGTAAGAATACCAGAAATTGGGTAAAGTAAGAGCTGCCAATAACAATAAGCAGTATAATGAATATATTATACTTAAGTGTTTTTAAGTATTTCTTTGATTTAGTCTCAAAACAGTCTTCAGGAGAGTTCTTACTGTAGTCCTCATTCTTCCAAGATGGGGAAGTATGGAACAGAGTAAGTCTTCTGTCCCAAGTAACACACCTGGTCTCACACTTGTGACACTCAAACCTAAGTCCTGGCACCTCTTCATACTGCCTCCCCAATCAGTGCACATCCAACTCTAGCCTCAGGTAAAACTCCAGGGAGCCTCTGACTGATCAAAGCTGGAAACTGATTTTAGGTAGCTAGGCTACAAGAGGGGTTAGCATAGTACCGAAACTCCCACCACACTGTATCTAAACTCTCACATTTAAGTCAAGGAAAGAAAGGTTGTTAGGGTGTAGGTGACTGAGCCTTTTAGCCTGTCAGGCTCCTCACCAGCAACTCCGGCAGACACGGAGGTGTGGCAGGGCCACATATGCCACAGCTGCTCTCCTCAGGCCAGCCTGGCCCACTTGGGCCAGAGGGTTGCTCCCTCCCTTCACAGTTGGCTGATGCCCCTCCCTCCAAATCAAGTCTCCCTGAAGTCCCATGGCTGTCTCAGCACATGAAGAGCACCCGACCCCAAACATCCACCTAGCATAAGAGGTGAGAGGGAAAGAAGAACCCTCCCAAGAATCTAGCAGGCTCACTGGAATTCAGTCCCTGTGGAAAGCTGTTGCTGCTCATGTGTTAAAAGGGTGTAGTTTTTGGCCTATGTATATTTTCTCACATTCCTTTAGTAATAAAGAAGGGAGGAAAGCCAAGAAACAAATTGGTTGCATCAATGAAGGAGGGAGGATTGATTTTCCAGGATTTATTAGCACTGTACACAAAACTAACTGGCCCCTTTGCCTCAGGGGTATAACATTTCATGGTAAAATGTATACGGGTCAGATTCAACAGAGTTGAGAGCAGGCCAAGGGACAGGAAAGGTCTCCTCGTAATATTTAAGGCAAGCTGATTTGTTGCTTCAGACACTGCAGCTTTCCCAACTCACTGACTTTCTGAACTTCAGTTTGCCCCCATAGCCCTAGCTTACTTAAGATCTCAGGGTTAAGGTGGGGTGCAGGAAAAACCTCTCCACCACCCCTTATACATGTTCTGATTGTTTCTCTGGAGCACCAAAGGAAAGAGGGAACAATCCTCTTTTTGTTAAGCCCACCCATCCTGTGAAAGAAAGTATGTTCTCATTACCAGTCATAAAAAACAAAACAAGATCTCAGACAGAAAATGAACTCTGCCTTAAATAACCCACAAAGAGAAGGAAGAACTCTTAGAGATTTACACCTGCCCTGGCCTTTATTTTTTGGTTTCCTCTGCAGTCCAGCCAAGGAATGGACTGTGCTTGACCCAAGGGCTGTGAAATGAGGGATGTCCAAGCAGTGACCCCTGACATATTTCAGAAGGACTTCACTGAGTGGGGAACAGTTTCATTCTCTCTTCTAACCATGAATCCTTAACCATATTCTGCAAAACACACAACAGAGGATGCTGAGCTTTCAGGTAGGGACAGGACAGAGAGCCACCCACAGACGCAGCCCTCCTGAGCCCACGGTGACAGCACCCACCGCCTCCAGCAGTAATAACATTTCAAGATCAAGACAGTTTTCCTATGAGGTTCAGTGAGCACATGGGGTTTCCCGCTGTGGCAACACAGTAGCATGTGGAGTTTCTCATTCCTCTGTGGCTCTTGCTTAGCCTCTTGGAGCTGCTGCCACTGGCCTCTCTAATTGCTCTTTTGGGGGGGCAAGCTTGTGGTAAAAATTGAAATCATTTGAGGTGATGAATAACCAAAAGTGCAGGAGGCACAATCCTTGGGGGAAACGGGAATTGCATGATTTCCTTCTGTAAAATAGAGCCTTGTTCCGAGCGGGTCCTCAAGCCCCAACCAGCAAGTCCATACTTGAGTTGCAGCGAGGTTTGATCCCCATCTCCTGAAAAGAACTAAGAGGGTCAAGCAGCAGCACCTACCACTGGCCCACTACAGACAGGTGAGCATCTTTGGTTGGGGCCCAGCAATCTGTAGTTGTTGGGGAGCAAAGAGTCAGCTCTGAGTAAGTTAGACTCATTACACAGCTGGCTGCACCCTGACAAGGAAGCCCTCACCCCAGGTCAGGACCCACCCTGCCTCTGCACACACACCGAACAGCTGCAATTCTGAAAAGTTCCAGTCTGCTATTTCCTAAAACCACCTTGAGGTGTGCCTGTGGGCGGCAGTTCTCCCTGCCTCTGAGTTGCAGCACAGCTTTCTGCGCTGACCCAGGCCTCTTAACCACATCCAAGAGCACAGCTCAAAAGACACATTTATTTAACCCACTCTTGAACTGCAGCTGCTCTTCAGAAGAGCAGAAGAAGAATGAGGTTGGGGTGTCTAACCGATGACAGTGTTCTGATGTTAGCTCTGCTTGGGATGAGGTTCTACTTCATTTGTTTACTCCCTCAGCCATAGATCCATACCGTCCTATACGTAGGACTGGGAATGAAAAATATATATACAGTAGGTCCTCAAAGACTGTCATTTTTTCAGTATCATTTTCTTATAATATTGATGTGGGGGAAAGTTCCTGGCCAGGGACTCTGTGAGGAGTTTGTTCAGTTTCCCAAGTCTGTGAGGGTTTTTGGGTATTACAGTTTCCTCTCACCTCCCAAAGATGGACATGTGAGGTTTCCTGGTGTGTCTAAATCACCCCAGTCTGAGTGAGTGTGGGTGTGTGAGCATGCTGGAAGGGTGCTCTGCCCAGGGTTTGTTCTCACCCGTGCCTTGAGTTGCTGGGTTAGGCTCCGGCCACCTAGATCCCTGACCCAGAATATTTGGGTTGGAAAACAAATGACTATTAAATATCAGAAGTGACTTGTGTCTTCATTAAAGTTTGGTGATGTCTTTGTGACTAGAGATATGCCTTAAGAATTTAAAATTTATTTAAATCAACATCTTATGGTGAAAATGATTTTGCTTAAAGTCACAATTTCTAAGAACCGTTGATTGGCATTAAGTGGAAATTAGTGTACATGTTTTATTTATATAGAACATGACAATCTATCCTTGGGGAACCCACAATCCAAGATATGAGATTTAATGTCTTTTTTTCTTTTGTCATAAAGAAACATGCATAATTGCAAGTTACACAAATAATAAAGTAGAAAACCTTGCCTTGAAAAAAATAATAAATAAAAAGGACTAGCGAGGCATGCTGGGAGTCATTCACACTCCAGGCAACGACTATCACCAAGATTCTGCTAGGCAACCTGGGTGTATGAAAAGTAGCACCTGGTCAACAGTCCTAAATAACTATTGAGTTTGCCCATAGCTCTCAAACCTGCTCCCAGAGAAATGGATGAACTGACCTCAGGGTGACTCTAAAATAAGGAGCTTCCTTCCACACTAGCTTCCTCTCAAATATAGCAAGACTGAACCTGGCCCCTAACCTCCATCTCTGCCTTGACTGGTGAGGGATTCAGGGGAATAGGTTCTAAAATCCTTCTGGGGGTGCTTGTAAGAAACCTGAACATCAGCTGGTGTTTACAATTTTTTAGCTGCTCAGTTGAAATGTAACAAGGTATACAGATACAGGATAAAGCAAGATGCTCAAAGATATTTTCACAAGAGTCTAAGACCTTTGATCTTGGCCAGTCTGCCAGACCGTGCCTTCTGGTACCTTTTGGAAGGAATGCAGAGAGAACTGGAAACAGAGATGAACTCAAGTCAATGGTCCCCATGTTAAGGGCCCCATCTTTCAGAGCAGCAAAATAATTACCTACTTACGAATGAGCAGTCTGAATAGAACAGGATATTGTATCCACAGAAGTGCTGTTTTATCATTACTAATAAAGAGCCCCTGACTCGGGTTAAAAAACAACACAGAAGAAGCAGCACATCTAAAGGTGAAGAAGGTACATTTAAGTGTGGCACAGTAGAGCCGGCCCCAGAGGGGGTCATGCACAGAGTAAAGATCCCTTCTCCATGGGTATCAGAGAATCTATACATCCCCTCATCCTCACTGTGCCCCTCACACTTCCATCAAACACATGCCAGCTCTTCATGGACAAAATCCAGGCAGGAATGGCGCTTCTAGAACCATGTTTCTGTGGTAAGCACGGCCTTGTCAACAAATGCATTTCTCACACAGAGAAGAAGGAATCTCAGAGCCTTGGCACCTCTATTTAGAACACTATGTTTAAGTAGTAAAATCCAGGCTTTTCTGCCAGGATATTAGCTCCCAGACCCTAGAGGTGTGGACAGGAAGCAAAACAAAATTTTGAACAAATAAACACGAACTCATACAGAGAGGTCATTTTTTTAGGCACTTATTGCTAAAATTATCAGAGCAAAGCAGCCCAGATGGCAAGATGTGGTCTGTAGTCACGCATTTTGTAAAAAGGGACAATTTGATGTCCTAAATGGGACTTCAAGCCTGAGGAACTGAAAGTTTCTTTGAGAAAAGACTGAGAAAGACCTCACAATACACACCTTGTCAAAAAATAAGCGAATGGGCCAGCAGGGAAATACAAAGAGTGGCGTTCTTTATGAGTAATTAATCAAAGATTAAAAGGTAGCTGTTAAGGATGGGAGAGAGTGTTTGTATGAGAGAGAAAGGTAAACATTGGGTCCTGAATTTTAAGAGCTCACCATTTCTCTATTAAAATTAAAAAGTGCAACTCAACAGAGTACAGTTACACTCTTGGAGTCCAAAGTGACCCAGCATTGAGGGGCGAGAGGACTAGACGGGTAAAGGGGGAAGTTCAGAGGACGGAAAGGACCCTACCTGCTTGGTGGGTGTATATTTAACAGTGTGGGAGTAGTCATAGTTATCAATGATATCCAAATCCTTCACCACGTCACCAGCAACGGCGCTGCTGAACTGCACGTTGAGTGGGGCTTTCCCAGCCCCTTTGGTGTAGACAGTGAAGTGGGTTGGTTTCCCATTTTCCACACCTAGAAGGACACACAGTGAAGTGAGGAGACAGGCCTGGCTAGAGTGGTTTCACTTTTACAACCAGTCTGACAGGTTGAACAGCACCAGTTCTACCAAGTCAGCTGGCGACAGGGGCTGGCTCCCAGCCATAGCCAGCAGCCCAGCTGGGAGCACTGTCCCACCAAAATGGAGCCCTGACAGAATACTTCCCTCTGAGAAGACATCCCTCAGGAGCCCATCCCAAACATGCCATTGCCACTGGCCTGCAGGGGGCTCCATGATGACCTTGCACATGCACCCTCTTACCTGCTTTGCTGAGTCCCGGGCCTTCTGCCTTCACTTTGCTGGCATCGTGGGAAGGGTCAACTTTGACTCTGAAAGGACTGGCGGGGATTTCCTGTAGCAGAGACACTGTCTCAATAGAAAAGTCCCTGGAGCAACTGCCAGAACTTAGCCTTCTGCTCTGACTCAAAGGGGGTAAAACTCAGCACAACTTTGACATTATCAGGTAGTAAGCAAACCTGTTACCCCAGCTCCATTCTTCACACTCTAAAATCGGCTAAAGGCCACAGCACATCATTTACCAATGATGAGACCCCTGAAATCACAGGCTTGGACCCATTACCTGAACCATTGAAGGGAGATTTCCCACAAACAGATTGGAAACTGAGTCTTTAACAACTAATGTCGAGTGCTTAGGATATAAAAAACAAAAAACAAAAAACTACTGAGAACCAAATTAAGAATTACAATAATTTACAGGAGGAAGGAAATGCCCTCCAGGTAGCGCAGAGAGCTAAGGTTTGGGGACTGCAAGGATTGCTCAGAAACAGATAGCTATGACTTTTCAGAAAGCATGCTGCACTCTGTCAGGATTAGAGCAGAACAGAGGAACTGGATGAAGTCACACCAAGGATACCTTCAGCACAAAACTTCCACCCAAGGCTCCTATTTTTAAGGTTCATTTGTTTACTTTACCAAGATTCTAGTATTCCTTGTTTTAGGTACTTAACTGATCTCTGTCTTATCACAAGTAAACAGAACTCCCTCTGAAACTTCCAAACTCCTCTCCCTACAAAGTCTAAGCCTGAAACCAAAGTTACTGCTTCAGAGATCAAAGTAGATCACATTTAGAAGTTAACTGTTTCGATCAAAAATTTGATGAAAGTTGATAACTAACCAGTCTCCTTCCAGAACCCTGTGCTGCAGTCACAGAATAGACTATACTTCATTTTCAAAGTGATAGAAATTGTCGGTGTTTGTGTTTTTTCCCCTTCTTAATTTTAAGAAACCACAGAATAAAACTAAGGAACAGAATCCTCAAGACACCTCCTCTCACTAAAATGCAGAAAGGAAATAAGTGCACAGGTGGCAAGAAAGACCCAAGGTCCAAACACACACCTGAGATGCAAAGAGAACTTTGATGGTGTATCGCCCAGCAGCAGGAGGCACATATTTGACTGTAAATGTGTCATTGGCATTGTGAATAATGTCAAAATCCACATCTTCCTCATCCTCACTTAACACCCGGGCATCACATTTAATTCCAACGCTGACATCACCTGCAACAGACCAGCTTATTACCACCAGTTTACAAGAAACAGCATGTCTCAAGCAATCACTTCCAGCTCAGGACAACACCCCAAAAAAAGCAACTGGGAAGTTTCCAGAAAAAAGCATGAGAAAGGGATATGGGTCGAGGATTAGCAGAAGGGAGAGAGGGTTAGCAAAGATATCACCAGAGAACTGACAGAAGCTCATTAGTTGAATAATTACCTATTCAGGTGAACCATTTCCTGGTTCAGAATCATTGCTCTGGACAGGAAAAACACTTGCTTCCCCAAGGAACAACAACCACTGTGTTGGGTTTGACCCCTTACCTTCGCCAGCCTCAGTACAGTCCACTGTGAAGTGAGTGGGCTCATTTGCCTTCAGTCCACTTCTCTCCACACCTGGCCCAAACACTTTGACCTTCTGGGGATGGCTGCCCTGCCCAATGTTGACCTAGACAGGATACAGCGAGAGTTGTAATTAAGTTCTCCTCTGCTCACATCCAGTCCCATGTCAGAAATGGACCCACCGGGGCAGTCGAGAGCACTCTCTCTTCAGACTTATTCTGCCTTTCATAGTCCACCAAGGATGGGTTCTTTTGCATAACTGCATAACTAACTGCCTTGGCATCAGGCATGGGGGGCAGAGGTGCTGTAGGACAGGCCTTCTTCATGTGATGGTCAGGATTCTGCCTACCACCTACCCGGTACGGGCTGTGTGGGATGTTTACACCTCCCCAGACCACAGCAATGGTGTGCTTGATGGCCTTCAGTGGAGTGTATGAGCAGGCATAGGTGCCATCCATCCGACTCTTCATCTGGATGTCAATGGGCTGGCCTTCCCCATCCTGTAAAAGAGCAGCAGCTAAGAACACAATTGACCCTCACACTGTTCTCATTAAAAGGGCCCCCAACACAATCAATCATTAGCATCACATACTCAGATATATAGGGCAAATATGATATGTCATGATTTCCCAATCTAAAGACCACAGGTGATTAAATTTTGCATGCTCTCACTTATTTTTAAATAGTAAAAGCAGATGAACCAAATGGAAAGCCATGGCCACTCAATGCTTCTTAATTTCAATTCTAACATGTAAGTCCTCTGGCCAAACTCAATTCAATCAAATAAACATATGTAATATGTTTACAAATTCCCATCATGGCCTACATTGCTTCAGCCTTACTGAAGAAATTTTACAAGGAAATCTGAAATAATCAAGCCTTATCCACACAGAATACAAATCATAAAGATGAGAAATGCATCCTGTTTTCCATGTTAGAATCTTATTAAACCTCACATAACCCCATGGGACAAACATTTTTATTATGTCCCATGTGTGGGAAAAGAAACTAAAGATCAGATGGACTGAGCAACTTGCCATCACATGGATGGACCTTGTCACCTGACAGCTACCTGTACCAATGGTTCCTGGGAACTTACCTGAGCAAATATTTTTAAGGGAGCCTTTCCAGCATCCTTAGGGTCCACAGTAAACTCAGCAAGGTTGTTAACAATGCAGCCAGATTTCTCCAAACCTGGTCCGTATGCTTGAACCTGGAGTGAAGGGTCAGTTATGAGTTTCCTTCTGTGTAACATCCCAGCTAAATCCCTATATGAAGACTAGTGATCAAGAAATGGAGAATGAAAAAATAACTCATGCCTGGATTCACCATATCTACATGGCAGGACAGTTATGTGAAGGAAAATGCTAAAGTAGGCAGCAATTTAAAAATAAAATCAATATCATTAACCTATCACAAGGGAGAAAACTCTCTAAAATGAAGACCCAAACTAGTCTGAGTTTCCTTATTCTGAGATGATTGAGAGATCTAGTAATCAGGGTAGGGACTTCAGTCATGCCCAAATTCAATGTACCCCCTTTAAGGGGGCTTCACAACCTTTACCAGAGACAACACTACAAAACTTTGCAGCCCCAAAGAGCAGAGGATCAGCAGGTAGCCAGAAAGGGGTGGCCTCCAGATCAGGCTGACAATAGACTAATGACAGCTACAAGCATGGACCAACAGCAGCAAACCAGAGAAGGGAGGAGGAGAAAGGGGGGAGTCCTTCCAATGACCAGCTTCGCTCAGACTTGATGCTTATCAGCTGCTAAGGGTTTGCAAGAAGCTCTTGGAAACACTACAAACATTGCTCCAACTTAGGAGGAGGGAAGCTGGGTAGGAAAAGAACACAACCTTTATTTATGGAGCATCTTGAAATTATAACTACAGAAAGTGGCAACGGTTGAAATATGCTGCAGAGAGCAGCTTACAGAAAGCCTCCTATGAGGGCCAGCTCTGTGCTAAGGGTGGGCTCCATGTACATGACCTCCCTGAATCACCCAGAAACTCTATAAAGCAGATGCTATGACTATTCCCACTGTATGGGGGAAGATAATATAAGTTAGAGAAGTTAGTTACTTGCCCAATATTAGAAAAGGACTAAACACCAGGATCCCAACTCAGACCCAATGACTCCACTCTGTTATCTCTCAAAACATTGCTTAAGTTTAGCCTCCTGGCATCAGGGAGAGCATTAGGAGTTAGGGAGCAAAGGACAGAAACATGACAAAGTTGATTCACCAAATCCGGGCTGCAGTCCCCGGCGGCCGGGTGGATGAAGGCCATGTAAGGACTGTCCTTAATGTCTTCATCATCACACATGATATGAACAGCATACTCGCCAGGCTCCTTGGGCCAGTACTTGACATCACATGATCCATCATTCTGGTCATCATACTCAATCTTTGCTTGGGAGGGGCCTTCAATGGCAAACCCTGAGGATGGAGTGGGAAAATCGGTTACATGGTCAAAAGGACTTTTCTCTGTTACAATCAACTCGTACCCTGTCTTCTGAACAGCCGAGGACTGATCAGGAGATTGAACTTTGTTTGTGTTCCCTTTCCCACAAAATCCAACCTACTAAATCTTGACAGGAGATTGAAAGATTTGACTTGACACTTTTTTTTTTCAAGCAGCATTTAACAAGGAAGGGTCAAATAGCAATCCTTTCTGCTGGCAATATGGCAATAGGTGCCAAAAGTGTTAGACCAAAATCCACCCTTTGTACCAGTAAATTCATTTCTGGATTCTACTTTTATCTGAAGGAAATAACCAAGGACATGTGTAAATAGTTAGATAAAAGAATATGTATTCAGTATTGTTTTTAGGGCAAAACCCTGGAAATACCTGGAGAGTCTAACATTGCATGGTAAATATATTCATGGGATGGAATTCTGTAAGAGCCAAGGAAAATCCAGACATAGCCTATATATTTATTTGGGGTAGGAAGATATAAAGACTTCCTCCAGATAATTTTTCTGGCAGATCAATGTGTATAAACAGAAAAAGTCTAGATATAAGTGAAGATTTAATATCTCTAGTCTACAAGGATACACAAAAACATTTATAATTACTCTTTCGAAGGAAAAATTAAATATCACTTCCATTTTAGTTTTTATTGAAAGAGAGGGCATCAAAGTATGGTGGGCTAAATCTGACCACTGCCTGCTTCTGTAAATAAGTTTTTACTAGAAAAACAGTCACACTACTGCCTTACATATTATCTATGGCTGCCTTCAAGTGATAACAGCAGATTCCAGTAGTTGTGACAGAGAGAATGATTCACAATACTAAAATACTTGCCATTTAGTTCTTTATAGGGAGTCAAATACTGACTATAGATCTAAAATGATCATGTATACATCAAATGCATGTTTAAAATACACTCAGTTGTATGCCAAAGAATATTCACATTTCAAGTTTCTAATTTAAAAGAAAATCATCTAAACTAAGGATCAGTCAACAATATTCGCTGAGTGCCTACTATGTTCCAAGCACTATTTCAGACACAACCTCCATGGGGATCCTTTGCCCTCAAGTGTCAGTGGGTGACTGAATGGAATCTGATGCAAGAATCAGAGGGCAACTCAAAGGGTAGGAGGCAAATAGGAACTGCAGTAACAGTGGTATCTAGAAGCAGCCTTGGGTAGTCAAGAAGCCAGGAGGGTAAGGGTAGTGAAACTTGGAGGAAACCCCAATATACAGCTGATTCTTGGCACAGGAACCCTGTAATCTCAGTCCTCCAGAAGCTCTAGTTAATTGCTTCTTCTGCTAACTTTCCCAGTAAACTTACCCAGAGACCCCACTTCAGAGCCAATGGACTCTACCACAAAGTCTGCTGATCGCCCAACAATTCCACCATGAAGGCCAGGGCCCCATGCTCGGACCTTCTGCATGCCTGCTTCTGGGCCAACTTGAACTTCAAAGGGACTAGAAGGAACAGAAGTAGTATTAAAGAAAAAGCAAACACAGAGATAAATCCACCAGTAACTGTTTATGCATATTCTTTCCACTTACCTGAACCTTTTACCTGGTGTCCCAATCTCTAGCCAACCCATGCAGGTCCCTCCCCCCCAGCCATTGTTATGTCAACAATATAGTGTAATGTTGTGGCTGTCTTGGAGCACTCAGAGACCACTGGCCAGGCCTTA
This sequence comes from Uropsilus gracilis, assembly GCA_004024945.1. Taxonomy (NCBI): domain Eukaryota; kingdom Metazoa; phylum Chordata; class Mammalia; order Eulipotyphla; family Talpidae; genus Uropsilus; species Uropsilus gracilis. Next base: position 66,474 of record PVHY01002003.1, read on the forward strand.
CATTTTCCTTTTGGTCCTTTACCTCTTGTGTATAGGGCTCAGTGGACCATAAGCCCTGCAAGGTAAGTAAGTACATTTCCTTTGCTTCTGTCAAAAAACGAGAACACTGGGGGAGCAGGGTTTATCTCACACATGAAGGAATGGCTTTCAGCTGAAGGAAAAGGTTAAAATAAAGTTTCCTTAGATTCTCAGAACTGTACAACCCCCCAGATATGTCCCGAAAGGAAATCTGAATTTATTCAGAGTTTAAAGTTGTCTACAGCAAAGCTGGAAAACACATGATGGAGAGAGGACAATTGCAATGCCCACAAGGCATAGCTGTGGACTACATCCCTCAGGTCCTGGCCACAGTCACATACAAGATTTTGATGTTAACTGGAACAGATTTTAACCACCCCACCTTGCACTCCATGGGGTTCCTACACAGAGGTACACATTGAAAGAGGCTTATATAAGGGTGTACAGACACCCAGCCCATTTGCTCCCGATTTCTGTTACTCTGGTTTTCCTGCCTCCCACCAGCCCCAAAACAACAGCATTTGATTTAAAGTAAGACAGCCGAAACCACAGTGACTTTCTGCTGCTTTTGAGAGTAGGCCAAAAGTCTGTGTGCTGCTCTAAAAAAAAAAGTTTTCAACAAAGCAGATCTCTTTCCCGCTCCTGCAGCCTGAGAAGCAACTGTGCTGGGCCAAGCACACCTTCAGAGAAGATACAACTCTAGTCAGAGACTCACCTCTTTGGAATGTGGTGTCCCCCCCACATGATGGTGATGCTATATTTCCCTGGGGTGCTGGGGTAATACTCAAATGCATAGACTCCATCCAGAAAGCCTTTCTGCTTCACCAGCTCTTCCAGACCCTCTGTATGAAGGAAGCAAACCATTTTTCCAAACCAATTCTGGGTTCAGAATGAGAACCAAAAGAAACGAACAGAAAAACAGCAATATCCACAAAACATAAGCCTTATGGGAAAATTAAGTGTGCTACCTCAGCGTACTGGGGATCCCAAAGTCTGGGAGACTAACTTCAAAGCTGAAAATAGACCAATACCTACTCAAAGTGTGGGGAAATGGAATATTTTCCAGCAAACTGGCTTTAAGAAACCTCTATTAACTATGAGGTCCTAAATTTGCTGGGTTTGTACAAAGAGAAATCTGTTCTCATCTCAATATTTCCCAGTGGCCACAACCAATTTGTTAGCCACTCACAAAAGTTGAAGAAGGAATGTACCCTCATGGGTATTTGGCATGAATTGTAGGTTAGGATTCTGACATGTATTATTCAACAAAAGCTGGATAAAGTCTTATATGCTCTCTACAATTCTTAGATGCTATACCATGAACTCCAGACAGAGCCATCAGGCAGGAACTTGTTTTATGTTGTGCCCTGAGGTTTGGCCTAGAAAGTTACTTAGTCAAGCAAGAATCAAGGTCAGAAAGAAACACCTCCTTAACTCCTGTAGCAACAAGTCAGGAGGCAGGGCAGCCCCAGAGCAGCCTGGTTCCAGGTCTGGGCAACCTAGAACTTAGGCTGCCCTTGGGGCACAGCCTGCCCCAAAGTTCAGTGCTCTGAGATCAAATATTAACTTTCTTGGAACTCAGACTACTCCTGCCCCAGTCTTCTGGGAACACAGGGAGTAAGTGCAACCCCGGCACAGGAAGCTCAAGATTCCACAAGGTATGAAAGTGAAACAATCAAGAGTCACTATGCTTGCAACTAGAAATGCCAAGCTGCTTATCTGCTCCAGTAGGAAACCGGAGAACAGAAGAGACTTTCTCCCAAGTCTGCCATCCCCTTTCCTAAGAAAGGGAGCAAAGAATGAGTTGGAGTGCATAACTCACTCCTACATGAATGGCATTTATCTACAAAGAAGACTTAATTTTAGGGTATTTTATTCTCCTTCTATAAGCACTGATCATTGTAATTAGGTACCTGATATAATTTCATAGTCCATAAAATATAACCCATAGGGGAAAAAAATCACTGGTTTGAGAGGTTGTGCTTGAATTCTGGTCAGGTGCTTATAAGTTATGTGAACTTGGGCAAGACCCTTCCTCTCTGAGTCCAGGTTTCCTCAAATTAAAAAGGGGGTCAGTTTAGGTTATTATCCCAAGAACAGAGTTTTCCCAACTCCATATATCACAGTTTTTTCTATTCCCAGAAGCCTTAATCTAATGTGAGGCTATCAAGCCACAACCGTTCTTGCCTATACCCGGGCAGACATTACTAATCAATCACTGCTGTCTTCCCCATGGAGTCCAGAAAACCTTAAATCTCTGATACATAGATGGATCACAACTGGTCATGGGGTGAGTCCAAATGCCAAGCCTACAAATTTAGCTGAAATCACATTTGACATGGGGAAAAACAAAGTAACACTTACTAGGACCCTTCACAATTACACTGAGCTCCCCACTTCCAGCAGCTTTGGTGTCAACTTTGAAGTCAGCTGTCTCCCGGATGCGAATGCCTTTGGGCTGCAGGCCTCTGCCACTGGCCCGGCAGGCATTTGGACTGCAGGCTGCAAGCAGAGTTTCAACATCAATTCAACCTTTTATTCTACAGTCAGAGTGGAGCAAGCCAAGGTAAGTTAGAGTCACCTGCCAAGAAAATATTTGCTTTGCACAAAGAGTATGCAACGGTTGCCTGAGACCAGGGGTCTCCTTCAGGGAGCACACCGGCTAGCAAATAAGGATCCAATATAATTTTGTCCACCCACACCAGAGGACTGGAGGAAAATTACTCTGGGAAAGAAAGCAGAAGAGCACAGCATGGATTTTCTGTGCTGTTGGTACCAGTTGAATCCTGTTGTTTATCCTCTCAGTAGTGATGAAGAGTGAAGACTTAGTGCTGAACTTGGCTCAAACTTCACCTCCACACTCAAGGGCCCAGTAATGACAGGATGACCGGCATTTTCATATCTACTTGAAAAAAAAAATGCCTGACTGGGTTCCAAACTTTGGATCAACTATTTCTAAAAATCTAATCACTGTTGCCTTCTGCATGAAGAACCAGAGGATGGTTCATTAGGACACCAGGTCAACCCTACATTAGCCAACAGAGACGACAAATATTTCAGGATGGTTACAAGATCCCTGGAATGTAGGCATGTAAGTGCAACTATTAGCAATTAATACCTCTGTCAATTTGATTCCTGGGTCTAGTTTAAGAAACTAAAGTTGTAAAGTCAGAAACTAAGGGCAAAGTTAGCTTCTAATACTCACAAAAGTGGCTCACAAAACACTGTTCTAAGGGGTCTGACAACAGGTTGATAAAAGGCATCCTTGTACCTTAGGAATTCTTTGCCAACATAGGCATTCTCATAAATAGAGAAATGTGAGATTAATGAGTAAAATATCATGTTACTTATAAATTGTTTTTTCTATTTCAAATCTGACACTGTATCATTTAACAGCTTTCTATACAATAACAGCTCTCTATACATCCTTTGGGATAAAAGAGCCTCTTACTCCAAAGAAGGAAGGTTATTCTTTCTCTGATTCCCCTTCCTTATAATGTTCTCAGCTGACTCTCTGGTAGACAACTGCTTCCCACATACCCTTGGAGTTAGAGATGACTTTCTATGGTTCATGAATAAATAGAAATCTACAGAGGCACTTCACGGCAAAAGGCATTGTATTTTCATTATGAAAGTGTTATCAGCCGGGCATGGTGGCATATGCCTGTAAGTGGTAGCCTATGAAGCCACAGCCGGGGCCAGGGATCGCGGTTCAAGTCCCGCCGGGGGCATGTACCAAGACGTAGTTCCAAAAAAAATATAGCTGGGCGTGGTGGTGCACACCTGTAATCCCAGCTACCTGGGAAGCTGAGGCTAAGGATTGCTTGAGTCTGTGGTACCACAGGCAACGTGAACCTGTGGTCCCACGGGCAAAAATAGCAAGACCTAGTCTCAAAAAAAAAAGTGATGTCAAGTTTTTTTGTGTGTAAATCATTTGAATGAAGGAGGGTTAGTAGGTAAAAACTATTAATTGAATACCAAACAGTACAAGTGCCAGAAATGAAACATGTAGTCTGAGTGAAAGGAAGTCAGAAGCAGGAAACATGTTCAAAATGTTTTCTGACATTCTGTCAAAAAGAGTTTAATTTGTTAACATGTGAGTTTTTTTTTTGTGGTCAAAGGAAGAAAACTTGGTCATACCAGAACTAAGTCACAACCAGATGGCAGAACTCCCCTGGAAGGGTTTAAATCTCTTAAAAAAAATAATAATAATAATTATATATATATATATATATATATATATATATGGAACATCTGAACATGAACAATAATCTCAACATGAAAAGAGTAACTGGTCAGTTATTATAAACGCTGAATGGAGCTAAAGAATTTGGAAGGACCCACCAGAGTCTCCATTGCCCTGGGAAGTCTTAGAGAAGCTTAAATATGAAGTTAGAGTGGGTTTGAGGCATCACTGCACAAGTAGTAACACCTGCACTGCAATTTCCTGAGTTCACAGATAGTACAGACTCTACTGAGCTTTGCAGGCAGCATGAAGAACTGGCAAAGAAGCCCCACCCAACCAGCCCTTACCAAGCGAGAGGCCTCTGGCCCAGTGTTCTCAACTAGGAAGCCAACAGCTTCGTGGTCCAGGCTGGCCCAGAGGCAGGATTCAGAAGAGGAAGCCAGGTCTGCAGACGCAGATGCAGAGGATAGAACAGGGAAAGGCAAGTACTGGTTAGAAAAGGCAGTAGAGTTGGGAAAAAAAAATAGAGCAACAAAGTCAGAAGGAAAAGGAGTAACATCAGAGAACAATGCATGCTTCTGGCTGCAGAGGGAGTATAGAGCATGGTTAGGAGGTGGACAGAGTTGGGGTTCACTCCTACTTGAGGCCTAGTCATACCTACTGATACCTTATGTTATCTAAGTCTCAGTGTCTCCACCTACAGCCTGGGTATAACAGTCACAGGCTGGCATGATGTTAGACACAGTCTGGCTATAAAAGAACTGAGCAGTGAGGCTGCAGGGCACCAGCAATGTAACCACTGCTAACCTCAGCCCCAGATGCCCACTCCTCCAATGACCTCTCAGTGAAGATGATGTTGCTGCTGATAGTTTGGGGAGAACTAAATAAATTAACTTAAGAAAAAGCACTCAGATCACTGCACTGCTCACAGGAAGATACTAGTATTGATGTCTCAAGAACAAAGCAAGTCACAGAAGGGGCCATAGTAGAAAGGGGAGAGGAATGAGATCAGTGTTGAATCCTGACTACTCTGAGTTCAGAGCTCAACTGTGCACACAGTCTCAACAATGCAAGCAGTTCCAGTCAACAGTCAGCACTCACCTTCCCCGACCTGCACAACAAAGGGACTCTTAGGAATGGTGTCCCCAGCAAAAGAAACTTTGACCACATGGGGGCCAGGCTGCACTGGCTTGTATACACATCGATACATCTGGTTTCCTTTGTCTTCCACAAGCAGTTCCACAGTGTTCTTCCCCTGGGGATCTTCCACCTCAACACCAATGTCACCCACACCAGCCCCTATGAGAGAACAAACATTCCAGGTGAACACAAAAGCAGACACAAAATGCACACTGAAGGAGTCAGGGAGGCACATGGCAGGAAGAGGGGAACTATGGTTAAACTTTCCCTTTTCCCCAATGCTAAATTTTCTACATTACAATGTAAGCTGTATTCGAGAATAGTTGTCTTCTTTAGCCCTTTTTTCTCTCCTCCAGATCTTACACAGAATTCCGTCTAGTAGATGATCCTTTTTATCAAAAAATCTTTATAGTAACATTAGCTGATAACATTATAAAGGTTTCAGCTGTATAGTAATAGAATCAAACATCTGTATCTACTAAGTTACAAACACCATTAAAAGTCTAGTTTCCAAGTTGATATTCTTAAAACTTAGTGTCTTTGAAACTTTTTAAATTAAGTCAGAAATAAACACTGAAATTGATTGTTATTAATTAAAGCCAAGCCCACACTGGAGATTGCAGAGAAGAAAATTTGGCTTTTAAACACCTAAAAATCTAATCAACACATGTGAAACAGCTATTTTTACTTCCAGTTGTTTAGTTTAAAGAAGATAAGATTGCGGCCGGGCACAGTGGCTCGTGCCTGTAAGCTTCAGCCTATGAATTGGTTGGGGCTAGGGATCGTGGTTCTAGTCCCGCCTGGGGCCCGTAGTGAGATCTAGTTCCAAAAAAATAGCTGGGCATGGTGGTGTGTGCCTGTAATCCCAGCTACCTGGGAAACTGAGGCTGGGGATTGCTTGAGTCTGTGGTACCCCGGGCAACAAGATCCTGCAGTTCCATGAGCAAAAATAGCAAGACCTAGTCTCAAAAAACAAACAAACAAACAAATAAATAAATAAAAAGACAAGAATGGGCATCCCAAACTCTTGGGCTCTAGAGGATCATCTCAAGCTCTGGAAGAAAGCTTGACCCGTGAATGAGAGGCACCTCACCCGCTGTGTAGATGTCGAAGTAGGTGGACTTATTGGCGATGTTCCCTGCGGCTTCCAAGCCTGGGCCTTTGGCGGTGACTTTACTGGCATCACCCTGGGCCTTGTCAACATTCACTTCAAATGGGCTCTTAGAGATGTGTTGTCCCGCAAAGAGGACTGTGACCTGCAAGTGACAAGTTGGCGAGAGAAAATCATTTCTTGCCCAGCAAGATCACCCTAGCAAACTGCATACACTGGTAATCTTCTTCATGATGATCAACACAAAGGTGTCCAAAAGGCCTTGGTTAAATTGCCTGAATGGGAAGGAAGCAACCTAAAAGCCCCCAAAGAGGTGACTGGATGAAAAAATGTGGTATATATGTACAATGGAATATTACTCATCAATTAAAAATAACAAATTTGATGATTTTTATAACATGGATGTACTTAGAAGAAATCATATTGGCAAAAACAAGTCAAAAAGAAAAAAAAAAAACAGAAACCAAACGGTTTCACTAATGTATGGGTTATAGGGGGAAAAAGTAAACAAATGCCATGAGGGGAAGTCAAAATAAGCTAACCACCAAACTGAAGAACACAACTTGGGGCAGAGGGGAAGGGGAAAATGTGGGGGGTGTGAATCCTTGGGATTACAAAGATGTGAAATTTACATATAAATAAATTAAATATATATATATATATATATATAAAAGATGTTCTCTAGCAAAAAAAAATAAAATAAAATAAATCGCCTGAATGGGACTCTCACCTGGCCCCATCCATCCTTCTCCTGGGGCTGTAATACAATGCCTTCAGCAAACTGTAAATCAGATGTGCTTAACCTCTTAGTAGAAGAGGAACAAATACTTTGCTTGAATCTCTAAATGCTGGATCCTTTCAGGGAGCTGTAGAAGGGGCCACTACCCCCCCACAATATAATACACAGTTCCAAGATTGCACACCCAGGGGTGAAGCATTTTTCAAGGGACCAAGATCAAAATCAAGGACATGGATTTGAGACAAAGCAAAGATTTCCATCTAAAACTGGAGTAAGAGCTAGTAGTTTTTAGATTTTAAGGGGCACGAGGTTGGAATTCACATGAATTGAATAAGTTAATTACATCATGAAGTTCTTTTCAAGATTTGTTTCCCTCAAATTCATATTTTAATGGGTATAAGAGAAAGTAAGGCTATGGTTACAGATAAATTCACTGAAGCCCAAGATGGTGAGAATAGCATTATAGTAAAATCCTGACATACCCTGTACATGCTACTAAAGACCTTCTTCCAATGACAAGGACACCTCTGGCCCACAAGTCACCCTTACCCCTCGATATACAGGCCAACAAACAATGTAAATGTTGTAATGGAAAGAGGCCTAGGACACACCCTATCTATTTCTCCAGGTTCATGAGTGGGCCACTGGCCTCCACTACAGTCAACTAGCCTTCTCGGCATTCAGGCTTCAGTGCTGATAGACCATCGATAGCACCTCAGCAGGGGAAACTTAGGAAGAATTAAAAACAATGAGTGCATAGTTTAACATCTATATTACAAGTATGTAGCTACAACCATTAGTTACCTCAATGGAGCTAAAAAATCTATGACATTGTGAAGAAGTTAGACAATTCAACCAACTGACAAGTATCTGGATGTGTTAGCTAGTATCTCAAGTCTGATTTGCAGAAATCCTGTATTTTCTTTTGATAAGCAAGAATATTTTCAAAATCGGAAAGGAAGTGAAAAGTTGACTTAATAAAATCACTCTTCCTAAGATATTTTTCTTCCACAAATATTGGAGCAAGCCCAGAAAAGCAGTCCTAACACACAGGCCAGGACATCCCAGCTTACTTTGTGCAGACCGGTGACCTTGGGAAGATACTCCACAGAGTATGTCTTGTTCTTGTCACTGTCAGGGGTCACTTGTGCCTAGGACAAAATATGAGCAAGTTATATAAGGTGTGGGTGAGCAAAACCATGCTGTGTCAACCAAGGCCCTGCAGTGAGTTGCCAGGTTGGTCAGGAACTCTGAAGGGTTTCCTGGCCCATACTTCTTCCAAAAGAGAAGCAACTTCAAGTCACAAAAAATCACAGAACACAAATATGTAACTGAGTCTCCACTCTCTAAAGGCTGGAACTCTCTAATTAAGAAAGTATGTGGAACAGCTCAAACTGTTATTGGCTGAAGTAGTTTTTGAAAGTTTTAGAGACATGGCAGGTCCAGTAGCAGGTACCAAAAATAAACAAGGAGCAAACCAAATGCAATCCCTGCCACTGTGGGGGAAATAGATGCTATAACAGCATATTTGGAGTTCAGATGGTGTTAAGCACTAAGGACAAAATATGCTAAGTGGTAGCAGGAACAGCATGTGCAAAGGTTCTGAGGGACAAACTGAAAAATGGTCAGGGTGGGAAGAGAATAAGGTAAGAATCACTTCTTACTCTAGCTCCCTATCCCCAGAATCTCAATTCACAAGGCCTTTGCTAAATCCAAACTATGCTTTGCTTTATTAAACATCATGTCCACGAGTGTATCAGTTTTCACTATTTTTTTTTTTAAGATCTTGGAGCAAGTCATAAATACTTAAGTCTCAGGATCCTTTTGGTTAAAGAAAGGTTTTGTTGTGAGGTTCTTTGTTTTTGTTTTTGAGATTAGGTCTCGCTACTTTTGCCCATGAAATCGCAGGCTCACGTTGCCCATGATACCACAGACTCAAGCAATCCCCAACCTCAGCTTCCCAGGTAGCTGGGATTAGAGGCATGCGCCACCATGCCAAGCTATTTTTTTGAGACAAGGTCTCACTGTGTTGCCCCAAGTGGGACTTCAACCACAATCCCTGGTCCCCGCCACTTCATAGGCTGAAGTTTACAGGCATGCACCACCATGCCCGGCTTTGTCATGAGTTTTATAAGGAAAAGGGAGCCACAGACCCTGGTTTTATTACAAGCTCCCAAAACCCCACTAGATGAAAGGGGAGGCAGCTTTCTCTAACATACCTCCTCTTTGTTCCCTTCAGGGTCTTCTACAAACACCATCACGTCTCCTTGCCCAGCACTGATGGTGTCCACAGTGAACTTGGCTGGCTGCTTCACCATGTTTCCAGTAGGCTCGATTCCTGTCATGGGTTTGCACAAGCATCACAAGTTGGATCAGGTTACTACGTAGGCTACCACCGACCATGTCTCTTCGGGGAATCTGAGAGATGGGATTCAGCCCTGTAGTTACCCCGTGGGACACAGGGACAAACTGCCATGACAAGATAATCAAACAGGTGGAAAGCCTTAATTCTGTCTTTGCTACTTAAGTAACATACAATTGTGAGATATTCAGAGAAACAAAATGAGAAGTTCATACCATTATAAAGAACTATGGAAGCCAACAGTAGGGTTTGCCTTAGGGGAAGTAACATGGAAGAAGAATAAGGAGGTGAAGGATGGTTCATCTTTCATTAAAGGGCATATTTATTATTCTGGAGTATTTAAAAGTTTAAATTTATACAGTTACTTTTTAAGACTTGATTCTGAAAGATTAAGTACATTTTAGAGATAGATTCATGCAAGTGTCATAATACCTTTTTTATCCACTTCCCCAAATGGTTACATATAAACCTTCGTACAATATCACAACAAAGGCACTAGCCTTGACAGTCAAGATGCAGAACATTTCCATCCCCATGGGTTCCCCTCAGCATGTCCCTTTAGTTTCCCTCAAACTCCACCTTCTCCTTACCCTTGATAACTAGTCATCTCTTCATCTCTGTAATTTTATCTTTGCTACAATGTTTGATAAATAGAATCACACATTATATAACATTTTAGGCCTGAATTTTTTTTTTTTTTTTGAGACTAGGTCTTGCTATTTTTGCCTGTGGAACCACAGGCTCCGTTGCCCAGGGTACCACAGACTCAAGCAATCCCCAGCCTCAGCTTCCTAGGTAGCTGGGATGACAGGCGCGCACCACCACGCCCAGATATTTTTTTTGGAACTAGGTCTCGCTACGGGCCCCGGGCAGGACTCTAACCGCGATCCCTAGCCCCGGCCGCTTCATAGGCTGAAGCTTACAAGCACGAGCCACCGTGCCCGGCCTGGGCTTGAATTTTTCCACATCCAGGTTGTTTTCTGTATCAACAGCTGTTTTTATTACTGAGTAATAGTCCATGATATGAATATATTAATTTGTCCTTCACCCATCAAAGGGCATCTGGGTAGTTTCCAGTTGTTTATTACTGATAAAGCTGCTATAAACATTCAGTCACAGGTCTGTGTATGAATATTCCTCTATGATAAATGCCCAAGGATGCAGCTGCCATGTACTATGGAAGCTGTATGCTGAATATTTCGTAAGAAACTGCCAAACTTTTTCTGGAGTGACTATATACTTATACATGCCAACCAGCAATGTGTGAGTGATTCAGACCCAGTTTCTCTGCATCCTTGCCAGCAACTGATGTTACCATTACTATTAATTTTAGCCATTCTCATTCCAAATGCATTGGTTGGCTATAGCTTGTTTTTTCAAGTATTGGGTCTTGAGAGTTCTTTATCTAGTCCAGGTAAGAGTGCTTTGTTGGATATGTGGTTACCAAATATTTTCTCTCCCAGCCTTGAGCATGTCTTTTCATCCTATGAACTACAAAAAGTTTTTAAAAATAAAACTCAGCTCCCAAATTCTATCACTCAGCAATATTTTGAATTCTGTCTGAGATGGTATCTATGTGGAAGTAGGGGAGTTTGCCCTGCAGGAGAGTTGGGTGCTCTAAGAGTGCTCCCCTGACTGACTGAGAGTCCTCAACAGTCAACATGGGCCAATCTTTGCATGACATGCCAAAGTACAGATCATACAGATCATAGTTTTTTTGTTGTTGTTTTTTTGAGACTAGGTCTTGCTATTTGCCCATGGAACCGTAGGCTCCCGTTGCCCGGGGTACCACGGACTCAAGCAATTCCCAGCCTCAGCTTTCCAGGTAGCTGGGATTACAGGTGTGTGCCACCACGCTCAGCTATTTTTGGGGACTAGGTCTCACTGTGTTGCCCTGAGTGGGACTCAAACCATGATCCCTAGCCCCAGCCACTTCATAGGCTGAAGCTTACAGGCACGAGCCACAGCGCCCAGCTCAGATCATAGTTTTTTAATTTTTAAAAAAATTTTAACTTTTATAAAACCCAACTTCTCATTTTTTCCTTTTATAGAAGATGCTTTTGGCGTCAATTTTAAGAAGGCCTTTGCCTAGTACAAGGGCCCAAAGAGTCATTGCTGTATCCTTTCTGAAACTTTATAGTTAGATATTACGCCTGTGATCAGTATTTATTTCATTTATATATGAAGAATGAAACATGGAGTCCCCCTTTTGCTTTGTGTTAAAAAGGCTCTCTTCCTTCCACAGAAAGCTTCTGCACCTTTGTCAAGGCTCACATGTGCCTGTTTATGTAGTTTTCTTTCTACATAATGGTAGCGGTGGTGGCCTCTGATCTGCAGCGAAAGTTTAGTCTTCATTTGTTCTTTGCTGCTATACATGGGTGGGGAGGAAGGTGAGAGGGAGGCACAGGGTGTTTTTGTGGCATTTGGCTGTAGCAGAGAAGTTATTATCTAGAAATGTTCTGCCATGCTACCCTTTCCTGATCTGCTGGTTTGGAAGCAGGTCCTGGTTGGGCCTTTGTGTCTGTGTCTCCACTGGCATTTCCAAGTTGTCACTTTCTTCAGCTCTAGGTCTGGTGTACATGAAGCAAAAGTCCACCCAACAACTCTCCACTGCGTCAGTCCTTCGGTTCTGAGAGCCTTGGCTGGTTCACCTTGTTTTTCAGTCACCCTATGTTTGTCCTATATAAGATGCCCAGGGGTTTCAACTGTACTCGGGCAGAAGGATTAGGGGGAAATGTTTTGACTTTATATTCCCAGAAGCAGAAGTTTAAATACAGGGAGCCCACCACTTACAATGGCTTGGCTGACAGATTTGGATTTTATGATAATACAAAATGTTTTGTACTCGGTAGGAATTGTACTTTGAATTTGGAGTTCAGGAATGTTTTCTTCACTCTCAGTAAAGTATCCAATAAATATATTAGATGAGCTATTCAACTTTATTATAAGATAGACTTTGTGTAAGATGATTGTACCCAATGAGCAAGTTTATGGTAGGCCATGAGAAGGCCTAGTAGGTAGGTTAAACATGTTAAATGCATTTTTAACTGAACAATATTTTCAACTTACAGTGAGTTTATCATATAGCTGCACAGTGAGTTGTTGAAGAACTGCATTTCTTAAGAATTCTTAAAAAACTGTATTTCAAAAATATGTTATTACGGAGAATTCCAAACCTACATAGATACCTACCTGTCACCTCACTTTAATAACTATCACCTCACAGCTACCCCTGATTCACAGCCTCATTCCCATCTCTTCTCTACAATATTACTTTGATACAAACCCTATTGACATTTTTCATTCATAAATATTCACTATTTATCTTCAGAGGACTTTTTTTAGGAATTATCAAAAAATTGATAATTCCTTAATGTTATCAAATTGTCAGCCATTATTCAAATTTCAAATTATTAGTGTCATAAATTTTTTAAAATAGGAGCCAAGTAAGGTTCACATATTGCAGCTGGTTGCTAGGTCTTGTGTATATCTGAGAAGGTTTCACTCATGTGCCGAAAACAAAAGATCGGACAAAACCAAACCAAAATTGAACCCTAAAAATTTGACTGTAGAATTAAGGTTTTCAGAGAGATGGGAAAGAATGGATAGCAGAGAGGACCCAATGAACTCAATCGAGGACTATGGGTGCCCTGGTAGTGGGTGTGGTGGCATACATCTGAAGAGGTGTGATCCTCTTATAATAATCATCGAGTATTATAAACAAGACTATCTCAATTACAACAAAGTGTCTTCAACTTGGGGCAGGGGGAAGAGGGGGGAAACTGTCAGGGAGGGTGGGGGAGTGAATCCCTGGAATTACAAAGATGTGAATTTATATATAAGTAAATTAAAAAGAAAAGTGTCTTGTGAATCTCATCTCTAATATCTAGGTTTCTCTTCATCTCTTCCTTCCTCTGTCACTAGTTTTTGCTATTATATTCTGCATTTTTATTAGTTTTCCAATAGATAATGAAGTTTAAGAAAAACAGGAGGTTGACTGCTATATAACAAGATAATATTTGCATAGTTAGGTAAAAATTCAAATTGGAGAAAGTACCTAGTTCCTTTCAGCGTGAAAAAAATACTGGAATGAAAAACCTCAGGCACTGAAGAAAGGAATGGGATTGGCAGTTGAAAAGTGAGACTATTTTTATTCTCTACACAGTCCAGTTGCTTAAAACTTACATAATGATCAAGTCAATTAACAAACATAATTGACTTCTCATACATGCCTACTCTACCTGTTCCCAAAAGCCTGAGAAATAAGGTAGTCTTACCTTATCCAAGCCCAGGCTAGATCTCATCTACCTGGCTAAGTACACTGGTGAGAAGGCTGAATCACATTTGCTCTGTAAATGCCCTAGATCTGTGCTTATCATACAGAGACTGAGTAAGTCCCCTTGGCTTACTCAGAAGGAAGGATGCTTCAGGCTTGCTAGCAGTATATACTCAACCAGAACACACAACTTGGAAAGACTTCTGTTTAGCTCACAAATGTATGTGTTCAACACATGTAACCCTGTAAACAAGCCCATGACAAAGATCTGCTTGTGGTTTTGGGGTTCTCTCACCTCTACCCTCTTTCCTCTCAACCCACTGGACAATGCAACTCAGGGTCCATAAATGATGCTGCAAGTGTTAAATAACTGGTAAGTACACTCTAGTTCACATCTAAAAACAAAGCATTAACTCTTCTATAAATGAAGGTTCTCTAGCAGAAATGAAGCCATGTGACCACACAGAAGAGAAAGCAACTGTCCCTATCCTTGTCTCATCAAAGAACAAGAATGATACCCTAAGACACATCCCAGTGGCCTCACAAGTGACCCTGCTACCTAAAATGACTATTAACATCTTCCTACTTTAGAAGAAAAAAGTTCAACATAGAATTACCAGAGGATCCAGTCATTCTACTTTCAGGTACTTGTACACCCATTTTCACAGGAGCATTATTCACAAAAAAAGGTAGAAACAATCCAAATGTCCATTGAAGAATGAATAAACAAAACTTGGTGTATATATACACAATACAATATTATTCAGTTTTTAAAAAAGAATGAAGTTTTAATTATATGAAACAACCCAATGAGCTTCGAAGATATTAAGCTAAATGAAGTAAGCTACAGAAACACTGTATTTCATTTACATATGGTACCTAGATTAGGCAAACTCACAGAGACAGAAAGTGCAAGGGTGACTGCCAGGATCCGGGGGTGAGGGACGAATAGAGATTTATTCAACGGACAGAGTTTCAGCTTGGGAAGATGAAAAAGTTCTGCTGGGCATGGTGGCGCGTGCCTGTAAGCTTCAGCCTATGAAGCAGCTGGGGCTAGAGATTGCGGTTCAAATCCCGATCGGGGCAACACAGTGAGACCTAGTCCCAAAAAATAGCTGTGTGTGGTGGTGCATGCCTATAATTCCAGTTACCTGGGAAGCTGAGGCTGGGGATTGCTTGAGTCTGTGGAACCCTGGGCAACATTAGCCTGAAGTTCCACAGGCAAAAACAGCAAGACCTAGTCTCCCAAAAAAAAAAGATGAAAAAGTTCTTAAGATAGATGGTAGTAAAGGTCACACAACTGGATGAATGTACTTTTAGGTTGGTTCAAATTGCGAATTTTGTGTTATGCATGTTTTAGCCCAACAAAAATTGCAAATATACTTATGGACACATGCATATATATGCGTGTATGTATATGTAACAGAAAAAAAGGAGTATTTCCTCTGCAAAGACAATACTTATTAAAAAAAAAAAAGGCTGATGAAGGAAATGACAAGGACTAGGCCACATTCCTGAACCCTAGCAAGTGGTCATTTTGAAGAAAACAACACCGTGAAAGGAAATCATATCGCATTAACAATGGGGAAACTGGACAGCCAGTGATAAGGTTACTGCAAACAAACATTTTATGCCTTGATTATATTCAATCCATTTCACTGATTTTGTTGATGAGAGATTGCTTCAGCTCTTTGAAGCTTTTTTTCGCCACTAAGGAAGCCTAACTTTTAAAGATTCTTCTTTATTCTAGCCACCACCTTTGGCATGACTTGGAGAAAACAAGCATTGACAGACCAACCTTTAAGTGACAGAAAATGAGTCCCCAGTCCCTAAGGAACATAAATAATTGCACAAACCACACCTCATTGCCAAGGGAACCTCAAATGGCAAGTGGATTTGTTCCAGAACTATTAGGTTCTCTCTACTAGTCTAAGTCACACTAAAAGGGCAGAGAAGGACCTGAAGACCAAGACTGAGAATGACATGTCCTCAGCACTACTGCCCTGGGCATGTGACATCTTAAAACAAAGCTGACACCAAGTGCAGCAATGTTATCATCAAAGGCAGTGAGTGTACAGAACATTCTTCAAGATGAGTGTTCTGGATTCCACAGAAGCCAATTTTGTTTTTTTAAAAAATGGGTAAATTATTCAAATTAAAAGTATCTAAAGAGAAATAACAAATGTGATAAATGAATCTTATTCAAATTCAAGAAAAACTATAAAAGATAACTCTAGGACAATGGGGAAATTGAATATAAGCTGATTACTAGCTGATAAAAATGATTATCTTATGTGGGCTAAATATGTTTATTCTTGGGGGGGGTGCTTGCAGATATACTGAAAAGTGAACTGTTACCATACCTGCAGCTAAGTTTCATATAATTTAATAATCTTCCTCTATCCCTTCTTTCCTCTTTTTCTCCCTCCTCTCCCTCCTTCCTCTCCCATAGACACACACACACACACACACACACACACACACAATACTGTAAAGGAAAACTTCTAAATTAAAATGGTAGAGCTGCTGATTCTCAGAGAGGATCTGCAAGATGGTTTGTGTGTCTAAATATTATCCTAATTGTAATTATGAAAATTAAGAAATAAAATGCACTCCCTCCTCTCCACATAGGGTATAAGTTATGTTTTACTGTTAATCTTTACCAGAAATCACACTAGGCTGAAATGCAACTCTTCTCCTTAAAAAGCTAGCATGCTAGAAATCAGGTACCACCCAGAACACTAAATGCTTCAAAATGCCCTCCACCCAGCACACACTTCTGAGCAGAAGTGTCCCTCAGCTACCTCAGAGATCATAAACAGGATGTCTTAGCAAGGAAGTGCCTGCCAGGGGTTAACAATAGTTCCCGCCCCATCTGGAAAAGTGAGGCAGTTGTACATAGCCAAAGGAAAATGAATCAGCGGCCAGATGAGCCAGGCTCCTGACCCACTCCCACTAATGACTGTGGGGATCTGGGCTGAGACCCTGAGGGAAACATGCTTCTGGTTCTAATCTGAAAAATGGGAATAAGAAGAGCCTTTTCATTGTCCCAAGTTTACTCAACTAAAACCACAAAGCAACAAACTCATCGTTGGCCATGATACTAAAGCAGCAGCATTTCTTAAAGTCTAAGATACCCAAGGCAGGAAAAGGTCATAAATGTTTTATACAGTATTTTAGGTAAAAAACATTTGACTAAGGAAGCCAGCTTATCTTTAAACTTACACATTCTCAACTCTAAGAACCTTCCTCCTGAATCCACATAATAATCTGTATGCCAACAGAACAAGCCTTAAATCCAGCATGACTGGTGCTTACCTCTGCCATAGGCCCTGGCTTTCTTCGGATTGAGTTTGGGTTTAAGAGGAGCCCCTGGTTTGAGCTTGGCTTTGGGGAACTGGGAGAGGTAAGTCATCACTGAGTGTTCATCAACATCCGGGTGAATGATTTCTTCAGGAGTGATGACCTAGAACGACAACATGATACATGAACACCAGGACACATCACTTTGCAGTCACTGAAGTTTTTGTAAAAGTCTCTTAAACCAAAGACTACAAATATTAAATAATTGTGTCAGCTTCTCAATTTAGTGAAGTTATGTTAAGCATGTACACTAAGAACTGTGTCTTCAACCTTTTTGAGGTATCACTATTCCCTATAGCAGCTGAGGACTATCTTCAGGCAATTCTGTATGGAAGTCCTAGAGGTTCCCAGAAGGGTTGAAAGCTACAATAAATGAGGAGGAGGAAGCAAGCAGTCATGGAATTAGAGCATAACACAAGAAGGCATGCAGATAAACCAGTCTTTTTCTTTACTCATCCAGCACTGTCAATATTTGTTAAGTCACCTACTAATAAAAATAAATAAAAACAGTGACATATTAGGCATGTGGTCTTGTTGCAGATTGAATATTTATGTCCTCTCAAAATTCATTTATTGAGGCCGGGCACGGTGGCTCGTGCCTGTAAGCTTCAGCCTATGAAGCGGCCGGGGCTAGGGATCGCGGTTCAAGTCCTGCCTGGGGCCCGTAGTGAGACCTGGTTCCAAAAAAATAGCTGGGCGTGGTGGTACGTGCCTGTAATCCCAGCTACCTGGGAAGCTGAGGCTGGGGATTGCTTGAGTCTGTGGTACCCCAGGCAACGAGAGTCTGCCGTTCCACGGGCAAAAATAGCGAGACCTAGTCTCAATCAATCAATCAATCAATCAATCAATCAATCAATATCTTCCTGTCTGTGCATAAGAGGGCCTTACCAACAACAGGCCCCTTGATCGTGGACACCCCGTGCTCGAGGATTGAGAAATCAGTGACCATAGTTTGACTCACCTCATCTATAGTATTATGTGAGGGCAGTTTGAGTTGATACAAGTTTCAATATGTTAGAGGCCATTTCTTAAAACAAGAAAGGCATGATTTTCTCCTGACATTCAGCTAAGAAGTAGGAATATTAGCCAACATATGTATAATCCATGCTGGACAGGTGGCTTCCCCAAAGGTGTCTTAGCCAGAGTTCTACCACCACCCCCAGACCTAATAAACAACACCTGCCCCCCCATCCCGCCAACAAAGAAGCTGGGACTCTAATCACACCTCAGACAGACAAAAAGCTCTGTCTCATGAACCACCAAATGCAAATGAACAACAGATGTGCCCTGTTTCCTCATGCTGTGGTAAAAAGCACCAGAAAATATTTGCATGATTAGCTTACAGCAACAGAAGAATCGCTTGGATTTGAATGGTGGCCTTCAACATGCCCCCTAAAATGTAGGCTGTGCATTGATTTTGCCTTTCTTTCTTTCTTTCTTTCTTTCTTTCTTTCTTTCTTTCTTTCTTTCTTTCTTTCTTTCTTTCTTTCTTTCTTTCTTTCTTTCTGATTTTGCATTTCTTTCTTTCTTTCTTTCTTTCTTTCTTTCTTTCTTTCTTTCTTTCTTTCTTTCTTTCTTTCTTTCTTTCTTTCTTTCTTTTTTTTTTTGACTAGATCTTGCTATTTTTGCTCATGGAACCGCAGGCTCAGACTCAAGCAATCCCCAGCCTCAGCTTCCCAGGTAGTTGGGATTACAAGCACACACCAACATGTCCAGCTATTTTTTTGGAACTTGGTCTCGCTACATTGCCCCCAGCGGGACTCAAACCACGATCCCTGGTCCCCGCTGCACTGCCACTGACAGGCATGAGCCAGATTTTGCATTTCTTCCAAGCAGCTCCTTTAGCAACTTTATAGTGCCAACATCACATGAATGTCAAAAGAAGATGGTGTTGGGTTCAAGAGAAGATGAAAAACACACCATACCACTTCCTGGGGATAGAATACTCAAGCAATGGGCCATGAAGCAGAGACATGACGCCAAAACCAAACCAAAGAAACACAGGCAAGGCGCCCCCCTCCCCTTTAAAAAAAAAAAAAAACCTCTCAAGTATTCTTTTCTTTTACTAAATACACTGAACTCAGCTCCAAACACCAACTTAAAGCTTACTGGAGTCTGCAGTAACATCACCCATTCCAACGCACTGGCTACCCACAACTTCTCTTGACGAGGGCTTTGAGCAAGGGAATCAGGGGAAGATATTTTTAGACAATGTGGAAGGGTTTAGAAGTCTGTACCTCAACTAAACAATGTGGCTACTGCAGATGGTCTCCAAAACTTATTCAATTTCTATGTTCTCTTATTAGATTCCTGCAGTAGGATTATGAGCAATACAAATTCTTCCACAATTTCCATTAATGGTTGGTTATCCTGGTTTCAATATTGTTTTTAGTTCCAAGTCTGGTGACTTTCCCTAAGACACTAGATTTTTTTTTTTTTTTTTCAGTATTTAAATAGGTAGAAAGTAAGGCTGGACATGGTGGCACATGCCTGTAAGTGGCAGCCTAGGAAGCCGCGGCCGGGGCCAGGGATCACGGTTCAAGTCCCAACGGGGGCACATAGCAAGACCTAATTCCAAAAAATTATAGCTGAGCATGGTATGCGCACCTATAATCCCAGCTACCTGAGAAGCTGAGGCTGGGGACTGCTTGAGTCCATGGTACCCCAGGCAACGTGAGCCTGCGGTTCCAAAAATAGGTTCGCAAAAGTAGCGAGACCTAGTCTCTAAGTTAATAAATAGGTAAAAAGTAGTTAAATAATGGCAGTTTCTTATGGTTCAACTTAATCATTATGGTTCTCACAGTCAGATCTAAAAATAGTTATAAATTATCTTTGGAACAAAAATACCAGAAAATTCCCCACTTGTGTAATGAAGATTTGGGGCTGATTTACAAGCATTTAAGTCAATGAGAACCTATTATTAAAGGTAAACTGAGGGAGATGGAGAGTGCCATGGTCAGTGTTTTCAGGAAGCTGCTGCCAAGGCAAACAGCCTGCCAGATTCAAAGAGGTATCCAAAGAGTGCCAGAAAAAGTTGATAGTGGAAAGAGCCTGGGCACAGAGTAGCAAGCCTCTGCGTATACCTGGGGCACACCCAGCCAGTCATCAGCCTGTTGCATGGCTTCTCGTGCGTTATCCACAGGCTTTCGCGGGTCCCATGATTCCCAGTCTGGGCACAAACCTGTTAATAAGACACAACACAAAGATGCTGTTAGCAGGAGCTGACAGAAGAAATTAAAGGAAGCCTTGTGCCTATGTTAAACCCACTTGGTCACTTAATTCAAAGAACAGTGTCTTCAACAATTCTTCCAGTGAATTATATACTTGATGGTCAAAAATTATCATGAATATGAGTATGACAAGGTGGAAACTGTTCTGAGACATCTTTAGGCTATTTATCTTCTGGCCTCGAGGAACTGTCTACTCCTTAAAGGTAGGGTGTAAGTATGGCCAGGCACGGTGGCTCATGCCTGTAAGCTTCAGCCTATGAAGT
>PVHY01002003.1:87261-106484 GCA_004024945.1 Uropsilus gracilis
TCTAACACTTTCTACCCAGAGGTAACAATTATGACAGGTTAGGGTTCAGTTCTACAAGACTACTTCACAGGTCAGTCTTAAGTCCAGGTGGTGTCCTGTGCTTCTGGCCTAGTGGTTATAGACTGAAGGTCCCCACAACCCCCTCCTCATATTGGACCACTTAATTAGTGTGGATAACAGTACTTACTGTAGGGAAACAGTCAATTTACTGGATTACTAGTTTATTGTAAAAGGATACACCCAGAACACAAATACACAAGGAAAGGTATAGGAGAAGGGACAAGCCCTTTCCAGACACAGCAATGCACCCCACCCACTCCAATGTCAGATGCTGGGAGCTCCAAGCATCTGTCCAAGGATTTTTATGGAGGCCCTTTTATGTAGACATACATAGTTGATTAAATCATTGGTTGTTGATGATTATCTTAAGCTCCAATCCCT
This sequence comes from Uropsilus gracilis, assembly GCA_004024945.1. NCBI lineage: Eukaryota > Metazoa > Chordata > Mammalia > Eulipotyphla > Talpidae > Uropsilus > Uropsilus gracilis. The sequence goes on from PVHY01002003.1 coordinate 87,703, forward strand.
CTCCCTTCCCTAGAGGTTAGAAGTTGGGGCTGAAAGTTCCAAGAGCCTCTAATAATATAGTCGTTTTCTCTAGGAAACAGCCCCCATCCTTAGTGGCTTCCCAAAAGTCACTTGCTTGACATGAACTCAGGTGTGGTTGAAAGAGGCTTGCTATGAATACCAAAAGTACCTTCAACATGGCTCCTACAGCTCAGGAACTTCCAAGTGTTTAAGAAGCACTGTGCCAGGAAAGAGAATACACACACACACACACACACAATATACAAATATATATATAATATATAAATATATATTAAAATGCATTGCAACATTGCAAGCCTTTTGTTGAATATATCTAATATGCTAGATGGACTAGCATCTGACTAAATAAAAAAATTCACTTGCTCAGAGGTCAAAGCCTAGGATTACCTTAAAAACCTTTGTAAGCACAAGAAATACAAGACTAGAGTAAAAATCTTGGGTGTTAACTCAAAAAGACAACCTAAAATGTATCTGTGGATGGAAGGAGTGGGCACTGAAAAATGAACTACTGCTGCTGAGTTTTGCGTTGTGTCCGGATAGCACCAGTTTCTAGGCTCTCAAGGAAGAATGGAGACCCAGAGCTAGCCCTCCTCCTAGCCAACTGACCCTGGTTAGTTCTGCTTTGAGCATGGTCAGAACCAGTAACTAACTGGATACTAGTGTACCCAGCACACACAGAGCATGCAGTAAATGGAGAATATGATTATTAGTTTATTTTTTATTTTTAAAAAAATTGGGGGTGATTATAAATACAGGCTTGAGTTTTCCTATTGAGTATATACCAGCAAATTCTACCCATCAATCTAAATGTTCAGTGAGGATAATTACTATCTTGATGTATACTCAACTACTCGGAAAAGGAACCCATAAGTGTGGAAAAGATTCCAACTGGATACTAACCAAGTACCATTTCACAGCAATGCAGAAAGAAAAGGGGAAGAAAGCCATATATAGTCAACCAAGTGGTCAATAAAAATGGGTACTTTCCACTCAATGGAAGTTTTCAGATTTTCATGCCAAGCCAGTTAAGAGGGTTACATGTCTCTGCCTACAATAACAGGCAACTAGATCCCAGTTGTGGGAAGAAGCAGGGTGTTGGACTTTGGAAGCTAAACCCAAGGCCGGCTTCTAAGCACTGAGGCTTTCCTCTAAGTTTGGATAAATATCTGAATTTGAGGCTTAAACAAGTCTATGGAGATGCTGACAAAACCTGTCACTGGAAAAGTAAACAACCATTTTTGCTGCCTTACAATGGGCTAGAATATTCACACTAATGGGTGACGAGACATACACCATACACAGCAACAACAGTTTTCCTGTTGATAACTGAGTTCCTGTTGGGGTCCACACATCCCCATGAGGAAGAAAGGGCTAGGCACTCATGGTCGCTTACCTGGAGCACAGCTGTCCACAAGGGCTCCCAGGGCTTTGCCGTCTTGCCAGTTCTGGTTAAAGTTGGTGATAGGCAAGTAGGGGATCTTGTTCTGAATCCACCCCAGCAGTCTCTGTTTTGGTGTTTGCTTCTTGGCATCATCATCCCCTTCATCCTCCCACACAGGCATGGAGATGGAGTAGTGGAGGATCAGGGTCCATACCAGGCCCAAGATGAGTTTCAGGTTCCCATCCACAATAGCTTTGCTGTCTGGGGAGAGAGGCACAGGCCCGGTCATTCTCTGGGTTACACAAGTGTGAGTCACACTCTATAAAAAAGTCAATCAAGTCCCCATCTGTTAGAGAAACATACCAAGCCACCTGAGAGTAAAAGGATGCCATTGCTTCAAAATACTTGAGAATGGGGTTAGATGCAACCATATTCCAAAATGTTACCTTGTGTCATTGGCTCACAGGAATACACTATAACTGTCATCTCTTACTTTTATGTGACTGTGAAGTATTCTCTATAAAAAGAGCTTATAAAATTTAAGGAAATCATTTCAGAAATGCAGACAATAAGAAGCAGTGATTGCACTCCAGAAATAACCACCTGTTAACTTGGTGTCATATGAACTACCAGATTATGTGTGTCTACACTTAAGTATATGTGTTTATTGCCTTGAATTTATATTACACTATCCAACCAGTCTGGAAATTCTTCTTTTCACTAACCAGGAAAGCATATCCTCAATATGCTTTCCCTAAAAAAAGATGTCTCTGTTTATACTCCTATCTATTGTCTCCTCAAAACTCTCCAACACTGGGTGTTAGTAATCACTTTCATCTCTGCTGCTCTGACAGGCAATCATTCATAAGAGAAAGTCCTTGATAGTCATGCTATTCCAGTTGGGCAAAGTCTGGGTTGCCAAGACAGTAAGACACTAGCCAAAGTCATAATCTCTTTCTTATTTCCTCCTGACTTAACACAACATGCCACACCCCTTACCAGTCCCATTCTAGAACTCTCACTGCCACGGGTTTCCACTTCCCACTCCCTGTGGCTTCTTTGTGGCTCTCTGTCCTCTTTCCAACCACTATCTATGCTGGTCAAAAGTTAAACAATATATTCACAACATTTTTCTTTCTCACTCTTGATTTCCTATACCCTTTCCTCATTAATATCCTCTGAGCAACTCCCATTGCACCAGAACCTCAAGTTGAAAATGTCAGAAACACTTTGGGCTTCTCCTTCAAACCTCTGGTGTAGTTTTTAGAGTGTGCCCATTCTCTCCCTATCTAAATCTCCTGGGTAAGTCCTTTTTTACATAAGCCAATAAATATGTGGCCCTTCTTGCCCCACCTTGGGGTTCTTGACAGCCATGAATTTGAATCACATTTATATAATCCCAGAACCATCTTCATAGGCAGGTACCTCTGTGCTTTGCAATTCACCAATGGTGTCCTGCCTACAGTCTGATACACAGCACCTTTGGAAACCTATACCATCTCTATCTAGCCTTCTTTTTCACCCCTGCCAACCACACCCCTATACTTCCCACTCTCGGCTCAAAGACTCTTCAATCTTGGATCACTTCTTGCTCTGCAACACTGGTCCTCTCCATACATTTTGTATTCCCTTCAAAGAAGAGCCTTCATCTCATGATACTCAGGACAAACCCTGGCTCACTATTCAAAGGACCAGATCCAGTGGGTGGTGGCACCTCACTTCCCCTAGTGGATGTGTGACCACTGCTCTCCTCAAGACAAAGATCATTCGCTCCTGGGTGTCCTTGGCTCAGGACAGTGAGCATCTGCTGGGAAGCAAGAGCCTTCTTCATCTTGGAGGACCCTCACCCTGATCCACCCACCCACCAGAAGTCATCTAAATATTGGTTCAGCATACACAGCAAACTACACTTAATGCCTAACCACAACCACATAAAAATATATGCTTACTACTGATAAGGAGGAAATGGCACTCCAATCAAAACTAAAAGGGTAGGATTTCCTTTACATTATGTTCCCTTGTAAGAAAAAAACTCTTTTAAAAGTTCAGGCCCATACCCACAGAAGTCAAAGGTAATTTTATGACTGCAAATAAAACTTAGTCATTTAAAACTGAACAGAGTAAAGACAGCCATAAATTGGCTGGGGGGGATAAACTACATTTGAGCAATCTTTATTTCAAAGTTAAGGTGCTCAGGCTTTTTTTGTGGTTCTGAGTTATATAAATCATGGGGCCAAGCTACAAAAGAAAATGAGGAATTCCTTGCCCAAATGACTAAGAATTTCCAGACAACATCAGAGCATTAAACCAAGCACTGGGGCTTTCTGAGCAAGGGACCCTGTACAAACGCTCAGGTCAGGGCACCATAAAGCCAGCTTTGCTTCTGAGGTCTTACGAGCAATAAAGCAGCAATCACCTGCATGAAACATTGGGTTCCTCACAGATATACCCAAAAATTCAGCCCATGGGATTCTGCTTTCCTACTGGTAGTCCTTGATCTTAACTGTATATTTTTGATGTCTTATGATGAAGTTAATCTTCCCAGTATTATTGACTACTGAGTTACCACCTCTTGATTATAAAAAACATAAAGTCAAACAATTTTTCCTGTCAGTTTTCTTCACTCAAGCAAACAAAAAAGAGCAGGTTTCAAGAAAAAGGTGGGCAAAAAAAAAGCAGTGACGTATGTGTGTGCTTATCTCTAGTCAAGGTACAGGATGGACCTAGCATGTGCAGGCCTCAATCTCTTGTTCAAGCCTTTCTAAGTTATGTTTTTACTGCAAATGTGCAGACTTAGTTCATAAATCAAAATGTGAAACTAGTTTGCTCTATTTTTATTCACTCTATACAAGTTGGTCTAAAGGAATGAGACATGAGTCCTTTTCAAAAAGATTTCTTTTTGAAAAGATTCAAAAAGAAAATATGACCCAGTTAAAGCCTGAGCCAAATTTATGAAAAATACAATACCCATAACTTCTGTTTCCAATGAATTCAAGGTGGGTGTCCAAAAGGAAAAACTACCATTAGGGTCTCATTGGGGTAAATGATACCTCTGCTCTGCTATGCAAAGAAGCTGGAGGGAGAGCAGTTCTCATTCCAAAAGTGATTTTGACAGGTGAAGGTTCAAATGTTTCACAAACCCTTGGAACAATAAAAAGATGGTGACTTGCCCAAAAGGCCTCCCCCCCATTCCCATCCACACGGAATAGGAAACTCTCAATGCCTTGAAAATGAAATACTGTGCAGTGTCATGGTGCCAATGTCTGATCATCACAAAGGATTACAGACTTCTCAGACCTAAGTGCACTTTGTGATATGTAAATATGGAGCAGAAATGCAAAAGCAAGAAAAGGCCAGATCAGCTGGAAGACACTTCAGCAGGATTCCACCTTGTTGTTGCTGAGAGCCTCTTTCAGAAATGAAATAAGCCATGTCGGCCACGCCTGTCCGACCTCCTAGAATCTGCAGTGGGTTGGAATCTGGCCACAGTGTCTCCTCCCCAAATTCAACCAATCACAGTTTCCATGTAACTGGCCCTGGCTATAGACAACACTGACCCTCAAACCACACACACCTTCTGGAACCACTTAAAATTATTCAGCATTGCTAACTAAGAACAGTAGCTTTTTTTTTTTTTTTCTAAATAGCTAGAAAGTTAAGTTGAGCTACTGCAAATTCTAGGATGGAATGTTTTCATGTCATTCGAGTCCATCAGTTCTCCAGTCCTCATTAAGCAGCATTCTGGAATGGGCACATTTATGCGGGTGGAAATCAACTATTTTTAGGCAATCTTCAGCAGCATCTTGGAAACATTGCCTTTGTGGTCAAGTTCCCTGGAGGCTACCTCTCTCCACTCATATAAGAAGGATCCACATATCATCTCTGAGCCACTATGATCTTCTTTCCCGCTGTTACCGATTAACTGAGGTGGCTGCAGTGGGACCCCAGAAGGAGAAGCCTGGGTGACACCAGTCCACATTTTCACTCTCCCAGTAAGGACAACAGGTCATCCTTTGGTTCCATTGTTGTTGGGTTAGAAACAGCCAAAAAGTGACCACAGGAATCAAGGAGTGGTAAGAACTCCAGAACATCATTGCAGTGCCCTTGAGAACTGGTCACTGAGGGCGTGCCCTACGCCACATCATCACAACTTGGCCACCTGGAGGACAGGCTGCCACATGCTGTGCCCTGGCCCTATTTACTGCTATTGGTCTGCAGAAGCAGTATGGAGAGTGGTTTCAAGTACAGGTTCTGAAAACAGCAGTTCAACTAAGTCTGTCACTTTGAACAGTCCTCCCTAGTGATCTAGTGGCTAGGATTTGGTGCTTCTACTTGTGAGCAATGCTTCCACCCTATCCAAACCTCATGAACCTCATTTTTCCTCATCTACCAAATGGAATGATCATAATCAACGCCTGGAGTTAGAGAATGCCAAGATCTGAACACAATGCCCAGAGCATAGGAAGCACTTAACATCATGTTCCTCTCCCAATTCTCAACTGCCTCATAGCTGACTACTTGCTATGTGCCAAACACTTCCCCCTAGAACCACAAGTCCAAAAGCTATGATCCCAGAGAAGCAAAAGAAAGTGACTGCATAGGGGGATAAAATGTTCAATATGTCACTTATCTGAACCAAACAATTCAGCAGGGCCACGAGCCTCTGGTCCCTGCTCCCCTGTTCCAAGAGGAGTCTTGGAAGGGGTCTTGCAAGGTTCACCCAAGAGGGACACTTCTGAACTTGGCAGTTAGGGACCAACATGGCTGGGATCCTCAGAGAGCAAGTAAGACCTTCTAATAACTTACTAGATCTTCCTAAAAGAGAGCATGGTCCAAAGAGCTGCCCACATGGGCCAACCACCTGGCCCTTGCTTGACTCCCTAGGTCCACACTGTCCCAGGCTCACCCTCAATCCTTGGCCCATTGGCCTGTTCTGGAACTTTCACCCACCTCCCCTCTCTTGGTCTGGCTAAGTACTTCTATAACCAATTTTGCAAAATTAGAACAGTTCCATCAGACAGCCCCTCAATGCCATGTGCCCTATTCCTTCAGTGCACCCCACAACTGTGTTTAAATAATCCCCATGTCATGTTTGCCACATCCACTCAGTGTCAGCTCCACAAAGGCAGGAGTCATTTAGGTTGCTCCTTGACAACCCCACAGCCTGGACACTTGGTTGTTGGAGGTCAGGCTGCTTCACACACAACACCCTGTTATCTCATGGTCAGTGATCTATGACAGAGAGTGCTGCCTGCTGCAGCATGGCCACAAAAAGAATACGCAAAGTCTTTTCAAACAGAATTCTAAACTGTTCCAGACTGGCCGCCTCTGTACCCCCAGCAGCCAAAAAAGCATGTGGCACAGAGACAGAGAGAGAGGTCATTAAAAGTGCAGGCACAGCACCACCACACAAGCTGCTCCAGGATGCTGGCCAAGGAATCTAATTCCTGGATGCTTCAGTTTCTTTACCTGTAAATTGGGGATAATACTGGAACACCAACATAGGGCTGCTGGAAAGACTAGATATGATGACAAATCTCCAGTACTCAGATCCCCACACAGTTTTCATTAAATACTAGTACTTTTTTTTTTGAGACTAGGTCTCGCAATTTTTGCCTTTGGAGTCACAGGCTCACGGTGCCCAGGGTACCATGGACTCAAGCAATCCCCAGCCTCAGCTTCCCAGGTAGCTGGGATTACAGGCATGCACCATCACACCCAGCTATTTTTTTGGAACTAGGTCTCGCTACGTTGCCCCCAGCAGGACTCGAATTGCGACCCCTGGTCCTGGCCATGGCTTCCTAGGTTGCTGCTTACAAGCATGCGCCACCATGCCTGGCCAAATATTAGCAGTACTGTTATTAGTGTTCTTACAATCACTGACATAAACCTACTTTTACCACCCTTGATACTAGGAGGACAAATGCAGATGGAAAAAGGGAAAACTTGACGACTAAAGGCAGTGACCTCCAAGTGTATACCAGGGTTTCCCATCGGTCCTGATTGCCTGCAGGAGCTGACAGCAGCACCCTGTGAAAAGGTACCCCAGAGTAACCCTGCCCTGAGAGCTTCAATCATCCATGCCCAGAACCCAGGTGTTCACTGACATCCCAGGTCAGCTTTGCATTCCTCTCCACCCTGTGCTCCTGCCCTGCCTGAACACACCATGGCTGAACTGTAGGCTGCAGTTGTCCAAGGACGAAAGTACTCAAAACTAAAGGGAGGTGTTTTGTTACCTTGCTCCCATGGTCATGTGAAGGAGGATCATCATGGCCAAGTACCCAGAATGAGGGTGACATTTCTGATGCTGCAACAGTCCTTCTAGAAACCCAATAGATGAAGGGCTATGCATCTCAGCCTAAGAGCTGCAGAGATGCAGAGATCCCTGTGCAGGATGAAGGGGGTTGGGCTGGCTTCTCTCCCATGTTTATCGTTCCTTTGCAAGGCCTAGAACCAACAAAGGGGCCTTACAGGATGAGACCAAGACTTACAGGTGATTCATGCCTCTGACGCCATGAGTGTCTGTGGCAAAGGCCATTCTCTGAGCCTTCCCCTCTTCTCCAAGCCATAGACTATCCTGCTAAATGGCCCTTCCCAGCCTCCCTTGAAGTTTCCCGGTGCTGCTCACCAAGGCATAGTGAGCAGAAGGGAAATATGCCTCCACTCCCTGGCCTGGGGTCAGATGTGCCTTCTTCAAGCACCCCTCTACTGCCAGCCAGAGACTAATCCCACAGTCACTAGCATTGACCTGCTTTGGGAAAGGCCAGGAAAGGTGATGGGAGGAAACTGGATTCCAGAAAAGAGTGCTCCTTTTCTGGCTCTAGCCCAAAGAATGAAAAAGGAAAAAAAAAAAAAAAACCACTGCTTTGTGTTTTCTTCAAACCTCTTTGTTACCACAGTCTAAATGTAACAGGAGGATGTTCTGGGTCTTGAAGACCTGAAGTCACATGAACCTACTTCTCTATCTGTAAGATAAAATAGAGTGCACAATAAAACAAGGGTGGATCAGGAACACCAGGGTCAGCTGGATTTCCGACTCTTTTTCCTGATCACCAACTACAAGAATTACGAAGGAAATATACTTGCGTTAACAACTTACCTACCAGCATGCTAGGATTCAGATAGTAAACATTCACTTGGAAGGATTCTTTGTGTTAGTAATTTCTCAAGATGTTATGCAATAGACTAGGGTTGACAACAGGTTCATTTGTAGGTAAGGTGAAAGTCCTTTCACTGCATCAAGGACACCTAGGTCCTGTTGGGATTCAGCAAGGAAGACTGCTAAAATGGATTTCCAGTGTCCACACCAAGAACAACGCATAGGGAATGGAGGTTTAGCAGTAAGATACTGTACAGATTAGCAATACTTGTTCCTGGCATGGCAAAGGGAGCAGGGGTCAATATTTCTTTCCAATAGACGAGTAAATGTTTCAAAATCCCTGATTTGAGTCTACGGCCATACCACCCTGAACGCGCCTGATCTCGTCTCAAAAGCCCTGATTTGAGGTTTCTACTACAAGGCCCTTAACACATTTCTTATGCATAGCATGAGCCCTCAAATTCCCTGCTAACTACACCTCTGTTCTCTCTCACTTGCCATACAATTCTCGCCTGGAATAAACTGTGGAATTTCTTTCATAAATTATTTCATAAACACACATAGAGTTTAGTGAACTTTCAGGTCCCAGATGCTATGGTGGCCTAGTGCTTCATAATTTATCCCAAACATCCTATTTCTTGGTTAAGAGGCATCCTTTATCTAAAAGTTGCGTTTGCATCATCCAGTTGGCTTTTTCTCCAACGCTAGTTTTAAAAAGTTTTTATCACTTTTGAAAATTACTTTATACCCAGCAACAATGTTACAACAACTGAATGAATAGGTACAGGAAGGAACCTAAAGTATAGCCTCTTCCCACTTGGTGTTACTGGAAATGTCTTGAAAAGTTAGAACAAGGATTCTAACCTTGTTAGAAACTTAAAGGAAGAAGGGAAAAGGAAAGATGCTCCAAAATGGTTAAGGTAGCATCTTCTATATAGCTCCCAGCACTAACTCATCCCACTGCTGTCCCACCCACCATTCCCTGGGGTGACTAGCAGGACAAGAATCCCAGGGATGCCAGAGCCTGTGCAGCAACTGAGGCCCCCAGAGCCCAGTCACTGGGAGGCTCGGGAAACCCCAGCCTGCACTCTCAATGCCTCAGCATGGCTGTGTCCGTCCCGGGTTATAGCTTCCAGACACAACTGTGCTGAGAACACGTCCAGCTGAAATAACAAAGACTGACTGTGAAGGAGAGGTCCTCATGGCTTTCTGACTCCTGCTCAGGCAAGGCCACCTCCCCTGAAACACAGCCACTGTCCACCTTGTGCGTGAGTGCAGGCCACAGGGAAGCCCTGGAGGAAAGGTGTGAGGACTGGAGGAACCAGGCCTAGGAATGACACCTCAGGGCAACCTCTCCTTGCATCAACAGCAAGCAAAATATAACAACCTTCTCTGTTCCAGACCTTTCCTCCAGGTCTGGCCCCATGCCATGGGCATCACCTCACATAACCCTCCAGCAACCCTATAAGGCTGGCCTTTACAGTCATTTCATATCTTATTTTATAGATGAGAAAACAGAGGCCCACAGAGTCAAACACGGCAGCCAAATGTGGACAGAGAGGGAGAGCCTAGATTGAAATCCACATCTCTGCAGCTGGAGTCCAAAGTTTTACCCTCCTGACTCTCTAACTACACATCTGTCACGAGAGTCCTGGGAAGTGAGTGCAGTTACAAATGAGGATCCACCACAGGCCCCACACAGCCAATAAATAACTGTGCTTGGGAGGTGAACCCAGGCAGGGCCTTTGAACTTCTAACTACCCCAGTCATTCCCACGATTGCGACACTGCCAAGTTTCTGGGAGAAAAATATGGGGACAGACAGCATGGAAAATGATAGCACAAGGCCTGGGAGGTGCAAGCAGGAGGTGGTCTATTAAGTCCTCTCAACTCAACCATAATTTGCACAGCTGCTTCTGCACCCCCAGGAAATGGGGGTTCTAGTGCTTATGGCCTTGTCCCTCCTCCTGGGAGGTCTGCCATGTTTGCCCCACCACTTGGCACATGGAATTGGGGAAGATGGATGGAAACACAGCTCTGGCCTCATTTACCCAAATGTATTAACCTGTGTTTTCCCTGGAAAAAAAAATTAAGATCACTCCTCTACTGGAAAACGCAATTTGTTCCATTCATCTGCTCTTGCATCCAGTAAATACTTCCTAACTGCCTATGGAGTGCCAGAAACTGTGCTAGATACAAATTATTTGTTTAAGCAAATTATGTAAACAAAAAATAAGTCAGATTGTCTTTAAAGCACTCTACAAAGAATGACAACATGATTATAATGAAAAATGGTGTACCCCAAGGGCTAGACACTGAAGATCTTTTGAGGGAAAACAACAAAAAATGTTTTGCCTTCTCTCATGCCAAGCTATACTTCCTAAGGGTTTTTTTTCCCCTTTTATAATTAACAGTAAAAGCAAAACTATAATGATGGTGATGAATAAAATAGGTATTCATCCTTCCACTGTAAACTTGGAAAAGCCCAGCCCTGTTACAAAATCAGATCAAGGTGGCTTCCTCAGTTTGAAAGGGGAGAAATCAGTTTGCATTTGTCCCCTGTAGTTCACCTCCTGTTACAACTCATATAAACCCGTTACAGAAATGGCAGTCTGCCCAAAGAGTGTGAAGTCATAAAAGGAACAAAACTCTCAATTTAAAGTCTTGAATAAGAACCAAGCTAAGGGAAATTCCAAATAATTTATAACTGCTGGCTTTCATTCTTACTGAAGAAAGAAGATGAAACTGGAGGAAAAGAAACTCTCCAAAAGCAGATACAGGAGTACACCTTTACCTGGACTGGCACTTTTTGGACAGTTCTCCATACCAGGTCTTTAACTCAGTTGGAAAACTTGAATTTGCACCCCCAAATTTAAACCTTCACCCCACATTTACAAGAATACGCCTCTAGACACACTTGCTACCCAATCATAAGAGAGTGGCCAAGGTCAATACCCTGATCCGACCTGATGGAAAGAAGGCATATGTTTGACTGGCTCCTGATGATGCTTTGGATGTTGCCAACAAAACTGGGATCATCTAAACTGAGTTCAGCTGGCTAATTCTAAATATAATTTTTCAACATATGAGTGGGGAGTGGGGTGGGCACCCATGTGGCACTGGGCTTGTCCTTGAGGGTAGAATTCCACACCAGCTACTTCCATGTGCTTAAAAGAGGGGGCAGGACTGAACCTACTTAAAGGGGCCTCGCCTGTTAAATTAATTGGTAGTCAAATAACCCAGAGACTAGTGACACTAAGTTAGTCAGCGATAAGGCAGAATTCAGCAGTCCTGCTTGGATCTCAGAGAAAGCTAGTCCTCTTCTCTCATTCCATCCCCCAACCCCCCTCCTACCCCTCAAGTACAGGGTCCTATGTCCTTTACTACTCATGGGATTGGGGCAGGTCACATCCCTGCTGTCTTCATCTGTGAGATGAGAGCAATACTAGATACACCTTTTCAAGTTGTTGTGAGATAATGTAGTAATGCAGGTAGCAGGATGAGTCCTCCCATCCCCAACCCACCAGCAAGACTACTACAACTACTACTATTATTATTATAGTAGTATAGACACACATAGAAGTTCAGGCACTCACAGTACCCTGTTATCAATGAGAAACACTCAGTGCCATTCAATTCTGGTTCAAGACTGTTCAGAGCCAAATGCCCCAGCACTCTGCCTTCCAACAGGAGCATTCCATTTGCTAATGACCACAAGAACCAGCCCATCGGGGACCCAGGATTAAGGTTGATAGAATCAAGATGTTCTTTGCTCAGCAAGCTGCTGAATGAACTGGCAGTTTGCTAAAATCTGCAGGCCACCCCGACTCCTCCAGCAGATTCCTGAGCAGTCTGCAGGGGCCAGGCCAGGCCACTGCTGACAGAAAATTAAAGGAAGGTCAATAAATTCAATTTGAGGCACAAAGTATTCAAGAAAGTCCCCTAACATAACTTCTTTGTCTAGTGGGGGAAGGAAAGGATACCAAAGTGATCCTTAACCATTAAAGCAGTTCACTGATATACTGGCAGGGGGAAGAAAATCAGAAAACAATTTCAATGCATCACCATGAATAAATGGTTAAATAAACTTGACAGAACACTGACTGATGCAGGAGAGTAACCATTGGCTGTAAAAAGGAAAAGAAAGGTTTGATTGTTGCATTAGGGACCAGCCTTCAAGATATACTAAGGGAACAGGACAATTTGTAAAAAGTGTGGGTCATGCAGTCCTGTGTTTTTGAAGGCATGACTACAATTGAACAGAAAGATCTGGAAGCAAGTACACGAAACTGCTCAGTAGGTGGCTCTCTTTATGAACAGTCTGGAGGAGATGGCAAAAGATAGGCTATCTTTGTTGTTCTAATATACCCCTGTGTTGTTTGAACCTTTAAAATCTGAACTGAACAGTTGATCCCAAACCAGTCAGGGCTTAGGAACACTGACACTTGACTCTACTTGGGGAGTAGAACTCTAACTCCCCAAAAGTCAACGATTGTATAGATCACTTTTATAATACATGTCCACACAGAGAGAGAAAAAAACATGATATTTCATATGTTAAAGAATTCTTCATTTGAACCAAATTACTTCTCAGGATGTATCTGCACTGATGTGGGGAGAGGAACAGCTTTTATCAAATGATGACAGCAATGCCTATACTACAAGATGGGGGGAATTATGAAATTGGGTTCATGAACCCACAGGAGATTTCTCCAGGAAACAAACTGTCCACCAACAGTGCAGTAGCTTCTAGGTAGACGAGCAAGGGCTGTGGGAGGGGGGAGGAGTAGGAGGGAGCTGGTCTCATCTTTTTGTATTGCATTGAAATTTCACCTCATGTGATGTTACTTCACAACACATAAATACACAGAAGAGGTGCAAACTTGCCCGGTGCATGCTGGTGATCTCCTGCATTCAGCTTCCACACAGCAGCCATTCAAACCTCCCTATTCCTCAGCCAAATACACCCATCCTGGATATAGTTTCGATGCCTCAGATGCCCTTTGCCATTACCAAACAGCTTGTTGGAGGAGCGGAATAAGTTCAAGATTACATTGCAAGAAGATGGAATCATGTGGTTGCCTTGAGACATGTTTTTTAAGCCAACAACCACCCAAAAAAATCATCTGCCCACCTGCCTGACCCTTTGGTACCCCTTCCTAGCATTCTGCCCAGGCTCAGTGATAAATGAAGACTGAGCCTAGCTCGTGCAGAGCAGCCCCACTACAAGTCACATAGCTCATAAGTGGTGGTGTTGGCATTTACCCTCAGACCATTGAGAATCTTCTGTTGACTGTTTTGCCTGGAGATGAGACTGGGGTGCAAAGGAGAGGCCCAGGCATAGACATGATAGAATGACAAAGGCTTTCAAGACTGGCAAAAGTCAAAGAGGAAATATACGCTGAGGGTTACATCATCCTCCTAAAAGATTTATCACCATGCCCCTGAACTCTGTCCCATGATAAAGGGCCTCAGCAGGAAGATAAAGAGACTGAGCACACAGCAGGTCAGCTTTGCTGCTAAACTGGGAACACACTCTCACATTCCTAGGCACAGAGCCCAAGTATGGGACAGGCGAGCAGCCCAAGAAGCCATCCACCGCGGCACCCCAGCACAGCTGCCGCTGGCACTGACAACACACACCCATCACACGCTTGACACCCGTTCCTCACTGGAAGACTTCTAGTCTGAGTCAGAAGCTGCTTCCCGGCTCAGCAAGAAATGAGCTCTGTCTAAACTTGGCTTGAAGGAACATTTGTCACTCAGGTAATACTCACAAACTTGGCCCTAACCTCCTACCATTCTGGTCATTTACTGGATAGGGGTGAGAGGTTTCCCTTAAATTGAGTCACCTTTTTTCTTCCCTCGGCCTAATTTTCAGATAAAAAATAGATGGATTCATTGCTTTCCTTTTTTTTTTTTAACATGGGGGAAATACATAACCTTCCTTTTTTAAATAGAGATCCATTACTAGCTAATATCATTTTGAATACAACACCCTAGAAAAGACTACACTAGATGTTAGCGGGTTTTCCAAGATGAAACTGTTTCCATGGTAAGATAAGTGAGAGACATGCAGAACTGAACAATTTCAAACTGCTATAGGACTTCTCAGAGCCTTACATCACAAATGAACACTGACAACTTCCAAAAGAGCACTAACAAGTCAACAACATATCTCGGAGTCCCGCTCACCAGCAGGCAGCCACCTGAGGGCTGCCTGTGTGCCTGGGTCCCTAGCCATCGGAGCTTCCTCGCCAGCGGAGAGCAAAGGGGGTGAAGGTTCCTGGGTAAGCCCCCTAAGCCGGGTGAGCCCTGGAGGGGGAACAGGGTGGGGATTTTGGTGGCCCTACTCACGAGCGGATGGCTGCTGCACAGGGCAGTCATCTGCAGCCCCAGATCATCAGAGCCATGTTGCCCCCTGCTCCTAGCCCAAGGGGAGCATGGAAGGGCGCAGAATCAGCCACCTGGGCCCCACCCCTGCGCAGGGAGGGGGTGGGGAGGAGCCCCTTCCATTTCACTCTCACTCCAGTTAAACTTCAAGAGGAGCAAGAACATGTGCAACACACACCCCATCATAGAACGGGTGAGGAATCATGCAAAAATCCAGCCCACATGCCTGAACTGGACACAGCAGATGGACAACAGAGAGAACCAGTGCAAGTGAGTCAAGAGGAATAACTGCAGAGACACAATGTCATGATGCACACCTATGCACTCACCAGGCCGTCTGGACCTCATTTCGGAGATGCCTTCTAGGACAGCAACATCCCTCCCCCCACACACACTACCAGAGAGGAGAGGAAGACCAAAGATGGAGTAAATGACCCCACATCAAAACCGCAAACTGAGGCAGAGGAGATGATCTATAAAAGGCCATTCACAGATGCCTATTCACAGAAAAACTTCTTCACTCACACTGGCTGGGGGCGAGACCCCCTAAATCTGACACCAGAGCCATAAGGTAAAGCAGCAAAGCAGAGGAGATGGGACTGGAGAAGACAGTCTGCAGCAAGAAAACATGGACAGATCACAATGAATACAGACTGGCCACCCAACACAAATTTAAGTCTGAAAACTACCAGCAAGGCTTGCCTAGTTCCAACAACACAGTCCCTCACCCAGTGAAAGGACACTGCCACAGGAAAGAGACTAATGGACTTAGCACAACTAGTAAACAAAAAAAAGAGTAGGGTTCGAGAGAACAGAAGGGGCACCAGAGGGAGGAGGGATGGGGGAGGTATCCCAAAAACCACTTACAGAGGTTGTGATCTAAGGAACAAAATAAATAATGTTTAAAAAAAAAATAACATATCTCAACTCTGTTGAAATGGGGAATATTTTTAATACTCAAAAGACACTAATATACCCAGAAAATACCATAAATTGCCTTTCAGTCCTTATAACATCTCCTAAACATTTTTGTAGGCTGGGAAGCTACATTTCCTAAAACTGGTAGGTGTGGGGTGAAGGAAACAGACCAGAGACATAAGAGGAGAACAGGAAACAAATTGCTAAGACTTTCTCTAATCTACAACTGCTTTGGTAGCAATGATTAGGAAATTAGAACCTTTCTTCTTGGTAGATAACGGCTGATAAAGTGGGCTCTCAAAACATTGCTTCTAATTGAGAGTGTTAAAGGGGAGCACAACCCTTAACCACAGTGTTTATGAAATTCTGGTGAAAACCAACTCACTTTAAAACCATGCTAAGAAACATATTATTGTTCCAGTGCAAACTGTAATTCTTAAACAATGATTGAAGGAACCCAAGCCAAAAACAGCCTCCTTCTCGTGTTTGCTGCATAACTAATGACAAAATCTTCATTCCTTAGACAACATACTGCTAAGGAGGGAGAAAGAGAGATAAAGTAAGGTCTAAGTCCACAGAAAGAGAGGGTATTGTCTGGACATGGGCAGTTGGAAAATAAAATGATGTCAAGAGGGGAAACCCCCATATCCCTCACCCAACAGTCACTTAGGTCTAAACTTCCCATGCAGAGGGAAGGAGAAAGCTTCTTAAAATTAGTAAAAAAAAATATTTCTGTAATAACTAGAACACCTCCAAATAGCACTTCAGGTGACAGTTAAGGGGGAAAAAGTAACATATACACACAAGCATAACAATAGCAGGCATGGAGGAGCAGCTCAAGCGCTGTTCCTCTCTAAACTGTGTAATCTCAGGACCCAAATGTAAGACTGAGTTAACTGTAATATACAGTCCCAAAGGCAAGATGTCTTTCTATTACTGTCAACACTGTCTTTCTATTACTATGACCCTAGCATCTAGTGCAATGATTGTCACACAGCAGAAAGAAGAAAAGGAAAAGGGAAAAGAAATGACTGCCATCAACTACCAAACTAGCCACCACCCACCCGTCAATAAACGAGTCCACTATAAACCAGACAGCCTAACCAGACAACCACTAATCAACAAACCCACAGAACAACCATCCAATGCAGTCAGCTGACTACCAAACCCAACTACACTCATCCTTCACGCCTCTCTCCTACCAAACCCTTTCTCTCCCAATCTTCCTAGCACACATATCCCAAGAATTCCCAAGTATACCTTAATGACCACTGACAAAGCAGTCAATTATAAAGCAAAGGTGAAATAATAAAACACAAACATAAAACAAAACTTTTTTTTAACTTTTCAAATTATTTTACAGCAAGACATATATACAGACTCCTTTCTTAAGAGTAAGAGGTAGGTGTATTTTATTGCATTTGATAGGATCGCTTTAGGGGCTATGGTCTCAGCTACCTGGACAAAGTCTAAATTCCTCCACAAGGTCACAGGGCCCCTCCTGGCTGGTCTCAGCTGGTCTGCACAGCCTGCTCTCAACCTGCAACCTTCACAAGTCTTTCTCCTATGTTCCAGCTGCTGTTAGGATACCACGTATCTCTGCAGAACGTGCATAGCTGCTTCCTTTACCTAAAAACCCTTCCCTCCCCACCTTTCACTCTGGCACTTTTAAGATTCAGTCTTAAAAAGACTTAAGATTCATCCTTTAAGATTCAGTCTCCTCTGACACATTCCCTTTCCCTTGGCATCATGCTTTATGGTATCTTTGACGAATATCTCACAAAGTAGACAGAAGTAGAACTTCCCACAAGATTGCAGTGAAGCTAAATAAATGCCCAAGATAAGCCACTATCCTCAACTGACCTACTTCCTTTGACTAATGGTCTAAGCCAGAGCTTTTACAGGGAAGGTGGGGCAGGGAAAGAGTCTATGATCTTGAATAGCAAACAAACTAAATATTTGCTTTTTAGTAACTTCTAACTAAGATGCAGAGTTTATCATTTCCTTTTGAATACAGAGCATAAAAAACAGGTGTATTAACAGCACCTCTGCTATAGGTTTGGTCACCTATAAAATCAGATCACATTAGTATTGGCAGCTTCTTGAAATATCCTGTGTACTCAACAGTATCTTAAAGTACCCTGTATGCTCATCACTACATCAAAATTAGGTTAGTTATTAACCTGTTGCTAGATTTTGTTATTAAACATTTCATGCAGATGTGTTTGTTACTAGAGCCAAAAATTTATTTCTGATAACTGTATTTCACTATAACTAGTTTCTTTTGTAGACACATGTACATTATTTGATTCATAAAGAGTGTGGTCTTCACACAACCAAGGGGTTCAATCTTACTGAGTTGAGAACTTTAACTCCAATTTAAACACTAGCTCCACTTAATTTTAAGAACCAAGAAGTGAAAGGACTTCAGTGGTGGATATTTTGTTAAATGGATGAGTGGCAGCACAGATGGGTGGCGCAGTTGCTGTTGGGACAAGGTCTCAGCTGAATTTCAGGGGAACCCCTGGAGGTCACTGCAAATGGGTCTTCCCAACACCTAGAATCTAGCCCACCCATCATCACCTAATTGATCCTCTTAGTCCATTAAAACATTAGTCCATTAAAATGGTCATTTACATTTCTCCCAACTCACACACCTTCTATTGTTCCTATTCTATAGCAGAGGCGTAAACTTTCTGTAAGAGTCAGAGAAAGTAGTCTAGGTTTCTCTGGCTATGCAGTCTCTGTTGCAACTATTCAAACCTATCACTATGGTGAGAAAATAGCCATTGACAAAAAACAAAGGACTGTGTGTGGCTTGTGTTTCAATAAAAGTTTATTTACAAAATCAGAGTGCCAGATTTGACCCACAAGTCACAGCTTTTAGACTATAACACCATTTATAGTACCACCATTCACTAGACCTTTCTGTGATGATGGAAATATTTATAGTTACATGGTCCACTACGGT
>PVHY01002003.1:106584-138532 GCA_004024945.1 Uropsilus gracilis
TGTTTTTTTTTTTTTTTTTTTTTTTTTTTTTTTTTTTTTGAGACTAGGTCTCACTATTTTTGCCCTTGGAACCGCAGGCTCTTGTTGCCCAGCAGGGCCACAGACTCAAGTAATCCCCAGCCTCAGCTTCCCAGGTAGCTGGGATTACAGACGTGCACCACCATGCCCAGCTATTTTTTTGGAACTAGGTCTCGCTACGGGCCCAGGCAGTACTCGAACCGCGATCCCTAGCCCTGGCCACTTCATTGGCTGAGGCTTACTGGCACGAGCCACCTTGCCTGGCCTCCTCTCCACTCTTTTTAAATTAGTTTCTTCATCATCGACCCAATATCACAACTGATAGTCCTAGCCTCAGGAATTACTAAACACCATGGTAAGTCAGGGGGTGATTTCAGCCAGGTCTGTGCATCCGCACTTCCCACTCCTGAGCCCAGCTCACCACCGCAGTCCTGCAGTTCAGAACTTCCGGTCTCTTGTCCATCCCTTTAATTCCCAGAGTTCATCAACCCCACCTTTACTATGGGTCTTCCTTGCACCCCAGATTAAATATGTGGTTCTCTGAGCCTCAATAGGAGCCACTGTAAGGAGCTCTGGCCTACAAAACATACAATGGCAACTTGTATATGTGTTTTCTGGTTGTTGTTTTTTTTTTTCTCTTCACTCTTAACATCTGAAAATAACCTAAAGGGTGTACAACAAAACCTTTAAAATGAATACAAAATGCACCAGGATTCTGAAAAGAACACACTGATATAAATATCTTAAGGAGTCTTCCTTAAGATCTGTTAAAATTAATAGATATCCCTAAAAATATTTTTACCTTTTTGAGACCAGGTCTCACTATGTTGCCAGGGTTAGTCCTGATGCCCCGGACTCAAACAATCCCCAGCCTCAGCCTCCCAGGTAGCTGGGATTACAGGCGCCTGTCACCCCACCCAGCTGCTTTTTCAAGACCAGGTCTCACTATGTTGCACAGGGCAGTCTCAAACCCACGATCTCAAGCGATCCTGGGCCCATTGCCTCCCAGCGTTTGGATTACAGGAGCACACAACCATGCCTGGCTTTTATCATGTTTTTTAAGAACTAAGGTTTAGACAAAGGTTGAACATCTAAAGCACAAATGGATTGTGAGTCTATAGCACAGGAGTATCACCCCTTGGTTAAGGTCCCATTCCACCATCGTAAGAGCTTTCCTTCTCCAAAAAATAAGCTCTTCTCATCTGCAAAATGGGTCAATGATGTTTAAACCTATGGAATGAAAAGCACTAAAGACAGTGCCAAGAAGCATACATGGCAGCTGCCTGGCGGTTGCCAAGTGTCACAGGAACAGAGGGAATAGAAAAGGTCCAAAACAGGCCTGGCAGGGCAGAGGTGCAGAAGCACCAGGTTGACCACAGAGTTCCTGCATCAGCCTTTTGTGTGATCTATCACAGGTCAACCAGGGCTTTACACAATAGCCGTGCTTCCTAACATCCTCTGAACACAGGGTCAAGGCAGCACTGAAGTCATTTAGGGGGTAGAGAGCAGGCCACAGGCACCTGCCAGTCCCAGAGTCACAAAGCTGTGGACTGCTACTCTGACTACACAGCCTGCAATCCCATCAGTGTCATGGCTACTGCACCAGGAAAACAGTGTGCAAGCTGCAGTATTTGCAGCTCGTAGGGCTTCTCTGAACAGATAAGAAAATCCAGCCATTTGTTATCCTGGTTTTTCTGACCTAAGTCCCATTTTCCCTTTTACTTAGCTGTCTTACTCACCAGGCTGAGTGCCAAATTCCTGGGCCTTGCTAACAATCACCCTCTGAGGGAGGAGAGAAGCAGTCACCTCTGAGGGAATTCTCAAGAGTGGGCTGGGGCTGATTTAAACCTAGTTAACACATAATGGCCTTGGACTCTGGCAGCCAGGTTGGAAGTTCTTAATTTGAAGGTATCCCAGTCACCTCCTATGTTGATATGATACACATGGACTTTTTTCCTGATCAGCATCAAGTTCTCCTAGCTATAAAATAGACCTTAGGGTCGGGCATGGTGGCGCATGCCTGTAAGCGGCAGCCTAGGAAGCCATGGTCAGGGCTAGGGATCGCAGATCAAGTCCCGCCAGGGTCACGTAGCAAGACCTAGTTCCAAAAAAATAGCTGGGCATGGTGGCACATGCCTGTAATCCCAGCTATCTGGGAAGCTGAGGCCGGGGATTGCTTGAGTCCATGGTACCCCAGGCAATGTGAGCCTACGGCTCCACAGGCAAAATAGTCTCAAAAAAAAAAAAATAGACCTTATAATAACCAATTCAAATTATATCAAAAGCATGAGTGAAATAAATTGACTCTCCCTCTCCCTATGACTCTACCCATGCAGGCCAGCTCTCCAACAGATCAGGATTTGCACTGCTGCTAATGCTGGCACATGACCTTGGAATCAACTCAGGCTCAGCTTGTCCAACTTTCTTCTCAAGCCTTGATCCTCTGCTGCTCACAGAAATCACTGGAGCCATAGGCCTGGCTGAACAGTGGAATGACTTGGAGAACTTATATTAAAAAAAAAAAAAAAATTAAGTATTATCCTTCCCGAAAAGAAAACAAAATGAGTATGTCTTGGGGATAGGGCTGGTATATCAGTAAATTTTAAAACTTTCCAGTTGGCTCTACAATACAGTCAGGATTCAGAACTACTACTGGCAACTTGGCCTCACAAGAATCCAATCACACCACAAACCTCATCCAAGAGGCCAACCCTTCCTGTGTGAATGAGCCTGAGGCAGACCTCAAGAGAGGCAAACAAGGAGAGAGGAGAGCCAGTGTGCCGGGAATTCAGCAGAGCTCAGAGAGCCTCCTTCCTAGCAGACTGGATGGGCCACTTGTGTCAAAGCAATAAAATCAATAATAACAAAGGACAGGATGAGTCTGTCAGGCCCTTGGAATAAATATGCTACAGGGATAAACAGAGGCTGGAAGGGTCTGCATGAGAACTGCGTCTCTATTTCCCCCTTTTAAAGAATACCCATTCACAGTGAAATCTTCCACAGTGGAGAAAGGTGTTACAGAGAGGCTAGTCGCTCACTTACTGGAGAGACCTTACCCTTGGGCTCCAAAACTACTCCATGGTACCCCCATTTATGCAGGGTCCAGACACAGAGAGGGTCCCAGGTGGTGAGAGGGTCAGCTGGGGTAAAACATAAGCAAAAGCACAAGTGCATCTGAGGATGACTGCCTCCTCAAAGGCCTTTACTCCAGCGATTCAACCACCCACCGAGCAAAAGCTCACACAACAGGCACACACAGAACCCCATTTCACAGATACCAGACACACAGAATCCCATTTCAGATACCAGCATACAGGCAGTCAGAGGCTATGTTATTTAGCCAGCATCCCTAAACCCAAAAAGGAGGGAGCCTCCAGGAGAGGATGTGAAAATAAAGGGAGGCTCAGGAGAATGTCTCGGTCTCCCCATATTATGAACCAATCTAGATACTGAGGGTCAATGCTTCCAAATTCTAATTTGACAAGAAAGCAACAGAATCCATGAGTCCACAAGTCAAGTTCAGAGACTCCTATCTACTGGCAGGAGGGCCTTCATGCTGGTCAAGTGTACAGGCCTCGAATTACTTCATCAGGCAAAAGTGCCTTCAATAACCACTTAAGTGGAACCCCCATCAGGTCAAAGAAACCTGAACTGCAAAACCCAGGAAAACTCCATGATCAGAACCTCTACCTTCAAAATTCTACTTTCTCCCAATGTTTTACACGAGATTTCAAATAAAATTATATGGCTCCAGTTACTACTCAGCACTTAATTTAAATCAGGTCTCCTCTCCGATCTCAAGCCCCCTCACACACAACAAATTACCCTTTACAAATAAAAATGTTTAAAAGCTTGTTTTATGTTTCCCAACCTACAAGGTAAAAGAGGGTTTGTGAGTCTAAATCCAGAGGACTTACTCCCCTGAGCACAAGTGGGCTCTCCCACAACAGAGCACAAGATGAGAGCTGGTGAGAGTCTCCAGGTGACACCAAATATGCATTTTCTAGAACTACTCTGAAGAGCCTAATGAACACTTTCCACAGCAGCCTCCCTTCCTCCCCAATTTAAGGGCCCCACTCAGAGCTACAAAACAGTCCTGACACCCCCTTTGTAACTCCTGGAGTGTTCACCAAGAGCGAGCCAATTTTTCCAGGGCATGGAGCCAACGGTGTAATCGCATGCCATATTAGAAGCTTCTGGTTGTTCATCAGAACTCAGAAAGCTGGCTGGGGGCTGCACACAGGCGGGAGGCTCCTTCGGGCTTCCTGATGCAATAAATTCCTCCACACCCCACCTGTGAAACTCTATTTCCATTTATTACCAAAACTGGAGCCCTGGCTTTCTAGCCTTTTCCTGAGGCCTGGAAACTGGCTTTTCCAGCTGATGACATCACTGACAAGCTCCTGACAATGGCTCCCAGGAGCCCAAACCTCTCAGTAATACCTACCATGAGCACATTCCTCTCGGGTGAGGTCATACTTAGCTAATTACTAATCTGGCCCCCACCCCAGAGCCCTAAGCCACAGCTTAATGAGATGCCACTGTAGTTCTCTCCCAGGACACTCCAAGCTGCATATACCACCCGCAGCAAACATGAAAAAAAAAAACAAACCCTGAGCACCTCTGAGCAGGCATGGGAAACTAGGGCTGCCAGATTTTGCAAATAAAATACAGAACATCCAGTTAAACATGAATGGAGAGAAATAATAAGTAATTGTTTAGCATACGTCCCACAAAAATCACATAATGTTAGAGAATTGCCTGTTGTATTTGCAACATATTTATACTAAAAAGTTATTATTTATCTGAAATTCAAATTTAGCCATTTTCTCTAAGAAACTTAGGGAGAACACAGGTGACTCTTCACACCTTTATTTGGTTTATGTGATTTCCTAAAATCTCAATCATATAACAAATGCATAGGATACTCTACCTAAAAAAGATATAAAATATAAATATATGGAAGAAAAAACAAAAACCAAGTTGCTTTTTAAAAAACTGGGTGGGTGGAAACTGTTGAACTATATATACAGCTAAATGACTATAAGGAATTGAGTTGGCAGGAGGAGGGTACAGAAATCCAGTGTCTTCACCAACACAGATTTACAAGTATCAGTACTCCACCTTGAAGATGCAGAAATCAGAAATTAAGATGAATACAGTTTATGCAAGAAAACCCACTAACTCCAGCCAGCACATTGACAGAGAAAATAGACTATCCCTGCCTGACCATATACCAGACACCATATACCATATACCATATACCATATACCATATACCATATACTGGTAAGTCACCATATACCAGACACAAAACACACCAGGCAAGGGGCAGGATTGTGGGCAGAGGGGACAGTCAGATGCTATTTCTGAAATGAATCCCCCTGGTGAGGACTTTATTCCCAGAGTAATAATGATGTTGAAAGTGGCCTCTGGTGATTACATACCTCTGCAGTATAGGAACACCAGGCATAGAGCATAAAACATTCATAACTTGGAGATAACCATTTCTTAAATTAGCTCGGAAAGCTTTATATACAGAACTGCTGACAATATGGGCCAATATTCACTAGCTGTGTATATGTGTGTGTGTGTGTGTATACACATATAAAATAGTGAAAGCAAGAATATATTCATGCTTAAGAAAAACCAGTACACGAGTATATAGTTTTCGACTTTACATTAAAATTGATTTAACCCTTTTAAGGACAGGAAATTTGTTGACTATGTATCATGAGTTCACTGCATGGCAGGCATTTCAGACCATCCATCATCCACTTTTATCCTCCCAACAACCCCTATGAGGTGAAGACCCATTATTATCCCCATTTCACAGACAAGGAAACTAGAACTCAGAAACTTGCCCAAGGCCACACTGCAGGTGAAAGGTGGGGCTCAACTGAACCAGGTCATTCTGTCTGCCTGCTTAAACTCTCTCCTACACTTACCTCTAATCCTACAAGAGCACATGAAAGAAACACTCCTGGTCTGGACCAACTTAGAAGACTGTCAAGCACCTCTACTCTTACAGGTAAAGAGGATTCATTTAGAAATCTTCCTTTTGCAGCATCAGTGGGGTTAGGGACTTGGGGAAGGGGGAATCACAACTTAGATACAAAATAGCTCAGGTAACTTTGCCAGTAGTTCACACGCAAATATGTCATTCTTAGTCATCCAACCCTTTATTTCAATCAAAAAGAGCAACTTTAAACATCTGAGAGTTGTCTTCAGAATAATGACTTTCTGAAGTCAATGGGATATTGAGGAGCCCCAATTATTGTCACAGCAAACAATCCAGAAGATGCTCAAAAATTTTTAATTGCTTTTTCTAAATATGCCATACTATCCTTGGTTGTGTGGTATAACCAGTTCTCAGGGAAATCATAGAAAATAGGGTAAAGCTTCCAAATTTGAGACACAGTAAAAGTCAGTATTTATAATACAAAAGGGAGTCAATTGGTCACTGGCCACATTTTTAAATTAAAAATTATTCATACACACACGTAATTATTGATTATGCAAGAGGCATGTGTTGCCAGTAGATGATCATAAGTAACAGGCCTCCTGCCCAACTGATTAATGGGTGAAAATTCTTGGGGACCATGATCTTCATGCAGTTTTATTAATTAAAATGATGAGTGGTTTAGCAATTTCAATAGGAGAAAGGTACCATACCATTGCAATGGAGACTTTGCAAGCAAAATATGAACCAAAAAATGGTACTCTGCATGACTAAGAACATAAAAGGAGCTATGCCTCCTGCTGCTCGCAACACCAAGCACCATGCAGGAGCTTCTTAAGTACACATTGGCTAAAATGCTGAACCTTGAATTTAATCATGAGGAAACAGACAAATCTAGAATATGAAACATTTCACAGCCTTACTACTCCAAGGATGGTCTGTGAACAGGCATCCAGGTATCACCTAGAAGGTTGCTGGAAATGCATACTCTTGGGTCACACAGTATCTTCAAAAAATAGACTGAGCTTTTCCCAAGAACCCACTGTTTCATGCCCCAGTGATTCTTATACAGGGAGCATTTGAAAAACACTAGTTCTACAAAACAATTGACCTGGTTGTTTCAACAATGTCGGTGTCAAGAAGTTACAAAAAAAAAAAAAAAAAATTAAAGGTAAGGAGACTGTTGTAGATTAAAGAAATGGCTAAAGTAACTTTGAAGCCAAATTCAATTAAGTCACCTTTAAGTGGTTCCTGAATTTAATAATAATTATAAAAAGGCCATAAAAGACAGCAGGAGTATTTGGAGAAGTTTTACGCAGTATCGTTTTACATCAGGGCTGACCTCTTCCATAAGTAGTGACATTGTGGTCACTTTTCTTAGAAATGCCTGAAGAAGTACAGAAGCTACAGGGTCATGTGTCCTAGGTGCTTTCCAAATGCTTAAAGTTAAATACAGGTGAGGTGTAACTTCAGAATGTCAAGATAACAAATACGAAGAAATGTTAAGTGAGCGAGTCCAGGGGAAGATTACACATTGTTCTTTTATACTCTCTGTGAGAACTGAAAATATCCAACAAATGTGGAAATAATAAATAATAAAATAATTTAAAAAAATGTATTCTTGCTAAGATTAAAAACATTTAAATAAATCAAGCATTTGAAAAATGTAAGAAAAAAGTGCATTACAACCCTGGCTCTTAAGCATCTGTGTTAATTAACATTATTAATTTTCTTGGCAATGCAAAAAGAACACTTTCATACAGAAACCAACTTTTCTTCCAGGTGTCAAAACATTTAAGAAAAGCAGCAACTACTTAGTTAGAGGGAAGCTAAGAAAATATTCTATTTCGTCTCCAAATGTAGAGACTGACTTTCCAGGAAAAAGCTAAACAGGCAAAGGAAAAATAAAACTGAAAAATTTCCAGCTTCACTTTCAAATTCAAGCCCTATAAGTTCCATAATTTGGTCTGAGAAAAGGATGAAGTATGGCTACATACAACATGGATGAACCTTGGAGACATTGCGAATGAAAGAAATCAGTCACAGAAGATCACAGGTTGTGTGACTTCACTGCATGAAGTGTCCAGAATCAGCAGATCCGGAGAGACAGAAATAAATTTGTGGTTGCCAGAGTCTGGGAGAAGAGGAAAATGGGGAGTGACTGCTAATGGACACGGGGTTTCCTTGGGAGTGGAAAGATAAAAATGTTTGAAAATTATATTGTAGTAAAGATTATACAACTCTGTGAATATATTAAAAATTGTATACATTTCAGTAAGGTTGGTTTCTTCTTTTTCTTAATCCTATACAGTCCTCTAGGCGGCAAGTTCTACCCTATTCTTATTTAGCAGAAGGCAGTTACAAGAGAGAACTAAAACAAGGCAAATCTCTGTGAGCGGGGACACGGGAGATCTGGCTTTAGTCCAGACACCACAACTCTGTATGTTGCGGAGCACATCCTGCCCCTCTCTGAGCTTTTATCTTCATGTTGTAAACTCAGGGTTACACCCCAAAACATCTCAAGGTTCTCTAAGACATTCTATGAGAACCAACTCAGTCTTTTAACACAGGTTTAAATAACACACTTACTGAACTTCTGTGAACTTGAGAACAATAAGACTTCATTCAGTTCACCAAAGGTCAATTTTCAAGTTCACAGAAACAACTTCCTTCAGATGATCTTGGGGTTGGGTAACGTGGTCTCTTTACTCAATTTTAGAATTTTGAGTTCATTCAGAAGAAACATAAGATGGGAGAGAAAACCCATTTTTAACATTGAGGGAGGCCTTCTATGGAACTTTTCCCCATACACTTTCAGGGTTTTATTTAAGCAAGCAATATTATGATACCCCAATTCTACCTCCAAATATTAATCGTGGGAGGAAAGGCAAGCCAGTGACAATGCATTTGGTAATCAGAGTTTTTCACCCTAGGGAGAGGTTGGGATGGTGACAGGACGCGTCCCTTCACCCAGCTCTCTCCCACAAACTGTTCTCCTTTTCTGGGCAGCAAGCAGAAGCCTGACGCTGCTGCCACAAAGGACAAAACTCTGCAGAGCCAAAGGCAACACGCTGGAAGTAATCAGTGCTGATTAGTGTTTGGGGAAATCCTTGGCCTAAAAACACTTTGATTCAGTTTTTCCAGTCAAAGCCATCCCTAGTCACGCTGACTTGGGCCTAGAAAGAGGAAATTCCCATTCATGCCTCAGACAGTGCCTGTCGCCTCGCCTCTGCAGGAAGGAAGAGCTCGTGTTGGCAAGAGGCGAGTTCAGAGCAGTCCCAAGGTGCCTATTCCGGGCATCACTGCCAGTCAGGAAGCAGGCATCCATGCAAATGGGTTAGAACCTCATCCAACATTTTCCTAGCTTGGAGAGAGATCCTTGATACTATTTACTGACAACAGTTTGGACTTAGAAAACATGTCTCAACCAAATAAGGAGAATTACCTCTATTTGTCCTTCATCATCATCAGCCTATATCACATATTCTCTAAAAACCGCTCCACCCCTCAGGATTTTTCCTAAAGGGCCAGCCTCAGTCTACAGTGAACCGGATGGGATAGAACCTCCCCCTTGAGCTGAGTCACATTTTGCCTCCAGGTCTCTGCCTAAGGCTGGACAGAGTGAAATTCAAATAACTGAAAGCTTGGGGAGGGGAACAAAAGAGATTCCAGAGAAAGAGAAACCAGAGGTGGTTGCCATGGCTTTCTGATCCCTGGTTCCAGGTCTTCCTGAGCTCCTTGTAGGACTGTGAACCCTGAGTTCTGACTAGAGACTGTTTGGTTGCTTCAGACATCCGGCATGTGACAGCCTAAGCAAATGGTGGGAACAAATCATGTTCAGAGCACATGATTCAAGGGACCTAACCAAGTGAATCCTAAGACTAGGAGGAGTGCTTTTGGAAAAAGTAGTGCCTGCCACGATCACTTTCTTTTCTGGCTGGACTTGGATCTGGAGACTAAAGGTCCAGAGAGGTAGCAGTCATTCTGCTACTACCTGGAGCCCAAGCTGACATGGTGGATATAAGGAGAAAGAGTCAAGCCTCATGACTGACTAAACCTTGGGACCCAGTCATGAATGGGGGAAGCTCCATTATGGTACTTCTCAGGGGCCAGGTAGTCCTTTTTTTGTCTTTAAGCAATTGCAATAGATTTCTATCACTTAAGAAAGAGTTAGTAACAAAACTGTAACATAAAACAATGTTTTCGCTTAAGTCAGCTCTGGTGATGCCAAATAAATTACCAAAACAGCTTACCCAGTCTACAGAACTACAATTTATGAAACATTTTCTCAAAATTACCCATCACGGAAGAGAAAAGTCCAAGAAATTCCCCAATTCTACCCCATCTAGTTGAGAAGAATTGAAGAGAAGTTTTATGACTTTGGTCAATAAAACAACACAGTCTAATCTTTGGCTAACTACTACAGACATGCCCAGTAAGAAGGGTACCTGATTCCTGGCACAAGATAATTCTATAGACATTAAATCTCCTTAAAACAATAAAAACTAATGAGATCCTCTCATCCAACGGAGTTTGTGTAGATCTGAGGTTCACCCAGAGTCAATAATGAGGAGGCCACTGTGGAAACCAGGCTGGACTAGATCAAGAACTGTTCACTTGTCTTGAAGATCTGTTCATCCTAGACTGGAGAAAGCCCATACCAACCAAACACAGACCATGTTGCTGAGTATACAGGACTGGCAAGATGCCCCTGAGACAGTCCCTTGAAGGGCAAAGGGAAGAACAGGGTCAGTTGGCAGGTTGGCAAATGGAAGAAGTGAAACAGTTTACCAAACTGACCACAAAAGGAATCCTCTCTGTCTCTCTGTCTGTCTCTGTCTGTCTCTGCCTCTCTTTCGCTCTCTCTCAATGAAGGCACTCCCTACAGCAGTTAAAAGGATTCCCCTGCTACAGGGCTGCACAACAGCTGAGTTGTGTGTATGTGACCACCCAGCCAGCCCCAGTCACCCCTAAAACAGGGGTTCGCTGATGCCATGACTCCCATGGAGGCTGTTGGTGCACAACGCAGATTCAAAGCCAATGTCTGCCTTCCTTCGATGCCTAAGGTGACAAAGCAATGTGGACAGCACTGGATAAGCTGTCCATTATTTGGAAACTTGAGATAGGAATGGAGAAAGGGTGGCTTAGAGTTCATGGGTTGGTGGCATGGGTTGAGGGGGAGGGTCATTTAGGAAAAGCCTGGAGTCCTCCAGCCCAGTCCCAGCCCCACTAAAGTCTGCTGGCACCCTGTCCTGAGAAGCATGTGCATCTCAGTGATGAAACTAGCACACCAGGGACACTCAGCACCTGAGATGGGCACACACACCCAGCCATTCTTCTTTGGAGAGTCCACATGTCTTCTTGCTTTACATGTGAGAATAATCAGCGTACAGTTTCTACCGAAAATAAATAACACAGGCTCATGGTAACATAAGTTAAATGATTCTGAACAAATTAAGTTCTTTTGTTCAGAAAGACAGATTTCTGGTCTTCAGAGTTCCCTTGAACTTATGTTCATCTACTTGCTCACCCAAGGAGACTTTGAATGGAGCTTCAGTTTTCTCATCAGTAAAATGAGGATTAGCACCACTCCTCAATCCTTGTAGGAAGAGTAACTGAGATGAGGCATAAAAAGCCATTGAGGGCACAGCAGGTACCCAATCTTTTTCTGTAAAGATTAGTTTTTTTAAAAACACATGATCTATTCTGTGATCAACACATAATGTAATAAGTGTTAGAAAAACATGTCAAGCAAAGAAATCAGACACACTTTTTTTTTTTTTTGGAGACACGGTCTCGCTATTTTTGCCCATGGAACCGCAGACTCTCGTTGCCTGGGGTACCACAGACTCAAGCAATCCCCAGCCTCAGCTTCCCAGGTAGCTGGGATTACAGGCATGCACCACCACGCCCAGCTATTTTTTGGAACTAGGTCTCGCTACGGGTCCCAGGCAGGACTCGAACCGCGATCCCTAGCCCCGGCTGCTTCATAGGCTGAAGCTTACAGGCACGAGCCACCATGCCCGACCAAAATCAGACACACTTAACTCCCATGTATGAATGAAATGGAGGAGAATGTTTTAAAGAAACCATCTGCTCAAATCAAGCACCTTTCCCACCAGGCCTTGCAGGCATGCATGGTCAGGAGGCTGCCCACCCACCTTAACGAGAAGGTCAAAGGTGACACACACAACTAAGCTTTAAATGCCATCAGGTTTGCTGGCCAGAGACCAGCTCCCTGGAGGTAGAATGCCACTGTTTACGCATACTCCCCTGCAGTTCAGTGGCTGTCCTGTTTACTTTTGCTCCTTGGGTCAGGGTGCACTATTTATTATTCAACAAACTGCAGGAGAGCAGAGGAAGTCAGACACTTCAGAGCAGCACTGGGGGTGTGCAAGGACAGCACCCCAAAGACCCGACTCACTTCTGCTTATCCCTTCATAAAGACAGTTCCCCTCCCTGCTGGGAGCATGTACTGGTATTGAACAACTGAGGCCTGAAACTCCTTACCAACCAATAAAACGTGGCACCATTCTGGGCAAAAAGAATAGGCAATAAAGTGGCCTCCTTCCAAGCACTTCTGAATCCTTTGTTAAGGGAAAGAACCCCCTGAAATTTCCATTCCCAGAGTCCAAGAGAGGACTGTTCTGTTCAGACTAGTCGCAGTGGTTCTTGTTTGTCATGCAGGAACTTGAATTACAATAGAGCAAAATCTGGTAGGAAATGCACTAAATGGGAAAACAAGACTTTGGTTGGTTTCACCCCTTTCAGAGAAGCTCCAAATCAGTTGTTAACCTATGGGCATCGTTTTTCCCATCAATGAAATGCGATGCCTAACTACTTACTTAGATGTAAGTTACAATAAATGATAACTTTTCTTTTGAAATAAATATAAAAATGAGTACATGGAAAAAAGATATATTTAAAATACTACTAACACCTTGAATTGAGAGAAAATTTAATACTGATTTAAGAAGTCATGCCGGGCACGGTGGCACATGCTTGTAAGCGACAGCCTAGTCCCAAAAAAACAGCTGGGCATGGTGGCACACACCTGTAATCCCAGTGAGGCTGGGGATTGCTTGAGTCTGTGGTACCATGGGTAACGTGAGCCTGTGGTTCCATGGGCAAAAATAGTGAGAACTAGTCTCAAAAAAATATTTTTTTTCAAAAGATTCACAGGCTAATATAGGGGAGGGGCCATAGTCACAAATTATATCATGGTCCTATAATAAGGATTCTAATGTGTGCATACAGTGCTGTGGGAACAAGGATGAAATGAATAATCCTATGGAGGGTGGAAGGCACAGCATTTAAGAGGGCTTCACAGGGGAAACAGCATCTGAACTGGTTCCTCTAATGGGAAAGCATGACTTGAAGATATTAAGAGAAAATGGCTGTCAACTAGAGGGAAGAGCAGGGGCTAAGAAAAGAGTGTGAAGAAGAGCACCACTTCAACAGTAAAGGCTTCAGTGCAGCTAGTGTGAAAACTGACGCTAACACCAGCAGCCCACTGGACACAATGTGCTCTATAGGCTCTTTTCAGGGCAACATTTAAAGCATACAAATAAAGGGGAGTTCAAGTTCGTGCAGTGACAATAAATGGTTTTCATGTCAAGGACCAAATGGCAACCAGAAACGCCGTACTGAAAAAACAGCACTGCCAGGTTGGGTTTCAGTTGGAAATAAATTTATGACTGACCAGTGACATCTGCAGAAAGAGAGAAAATTGCAGCATCAGCTATTTGCTTATCATGATTCATCAGTGTTTACAGATGAGGAAACTGAGGCCCAAAGACAGAGAAGAAAAGCACAGTAAGAATCCAGCATGCTGAGTCTATGTTCTTTCTCATCCCTCACTGCAGGAGCCCCTTTCATCTGAGTCAGTAGCATTTGAGGTCAAGTATTCATTATAAAGAAAAGCAAATTTGCTCTGAGTTAAGTTGAATCAATTAATTAAGAAGCTTACATTTATGGGTCCAAAACAATTAAGCTTTGTGGAATAAGGGCCCTGGTGAGATCAGCAGGGAGAAGAGGATGGTCTCATTTGAAAGTGCATCACTGCAGAAAGTTAATCCCAATAAAAACCTTTCCCATGTTGCCGCCCCAGGGTACAGTATGGTGTGCTGGGTCAGACTTCACACAAGGCCAGCTGATCTGTCCACTGAATGAGGTGGTCTCTTCTCACCGGGGCTGTGAGGAGGAGCCATTCCAATGCTTCAAGGATGAATTCTCAAAGCGTCCGCTTTCCTCCTAACAGAATCTTCAAGTCTGGAATAACACTCAAAATGACTGAGGCTGCTGGTTTGTCAGAAGTCCAAGCCCTATAACCACGGTCTTTTTTTAGTTTTTAATTGGGGAGAGTCACTGCGGCTGAGCTACATTTTCCTCTCCTTCAACACAGACCCTGGAAGGTAATCAAACCCTCTATTCCTCATACATTCATTCTTTTCAACTCTTCCTTCTAGAAAGGAGGGGTGGGGTGCCTGTTACTTTTAGTTAGGAATTCAACAATCGGTGTAAGACCGATGTTCACAAATGAAGCTAACTGGTATTTTTAAAGGCGTGGAAATTATGCCACTTAAACTTGAAGTCAGGTTTTATTTCATATCCAAATCTAACTAACACCTTTTAATTATATAGGCAGCTTAAAAGAAACCTCAAGTACTCTACAATTTACACGTTGTTTTTTTGTTGTTGTTTTTTTTTTCCTGTTTGATCTGCCTGTGAGTGAAGAGGCAATCTTGCTTCAAGGTGAGGACAGAGGTGGTTATCCTAAGTCACAGACCATACATCACAGTCACTATCATTTCATAAAAGGAGTCTCTAAATGACAAGCAGCAACCTATCATAGCAGCAACCCAGCATGAGAAGTCTCTTAAAGGTCCATTCTCCCATATTTTTATTGTCCCAGATTTGGGGGCGCAGATGAGGTTATGAGATCTAGGTTAAAGTCCCTGTCCAATGATTGGCTGAGAAGACAGCAGGTGACTTAGACTGGTCCAATCACAGTGAGCCTCAGGGCTTTCCTGAAACTGCTGGGACCAGGGTCTGCCTTGTGTTGGGAGGTGTGGGTGTGCCGGTGGGCCCAGAACTTTGACACCAGCCTCTGGCTGAGCAGAGACAACAGAAAACAACCTAGCCAGGCACGGTGGCTCATGCCTGTAAGTGGCAGCCTATGAAGCAGCTGGGGTTAGGGATCGCTGTTCGAGTCCCGCTTGGGCCAACACAGCGAGACCTAGTCCCAAAAAAATATCTGGGCATGGTGGCACACGTTTGTAATCCCAGCTACCTGGGAAGCTGAGGCTGGGGATCCCTTGAGTCCTTGGTACCCCAGGCAACGTGAGCCTGTGGTTCCATGGGCAAAAATAGCTAGACCTAGTCTCAAAAAAAGAAAACAGAACCTTAGAGAAAGAGTCAGCTGACAAACACACCTACAGTTTCTGCTACCTCTGGAGTTTTCAGCTGCAGGAATCAATGAGCTTCCTTCTTGGAAAAATCAGGATTAATTGCATTTCTTATAACCAGCAGCCATATGCATCTGAACTGATACGTTTACATTCAAAACCCATCTCTTCTGCTTCCTGTGCAGCAAGTTACTAAACTAAAACTGAATCAGTGCCTCAGTTAGAAAACCACCAGTAAATTGGTGATCATAGCTACAACTTCAGCAAGCTGTGAGAATTAAGTGAGTATCCTTGAAAGATTACTGTGAATGGTTTGTTTTGTTTTCAAGAAGCACCCACACTCTAGGAGTCATCCATGATGTCAGAACTACAGGTAACTTTTTCCTGTAAATGGCAGGCTCATTTGACAGTGAGAATGAAAACCTTTGTGTTAGAGGACAGAGGAATACAACATTACCGAAACCACAGCTGCTTTCATCAACTAGCTTAAAATAAAATGCCTTTTCCAGAAACACCAAGTGTTGGCGAGGATGTAGAGAAAAAGGAACCTCATACACTGTAGGTGGAAATGTAGACCGGTCCAGTCCCTATGGAAAACAGTATGGAGGTTCCCCAAAATATGAAAAATAGACCTATGACATGATCCAGCAATTCCATCTGTAGGTATCTACCCCAAAGATAGAAAAGCATTCATCTGAAGGACTATATGTATTCATGTTCACTGCAGTCCTATTTACAACAGCTAAGTTATAGAAACAACCTAAATACCCAAGTACACAGGAGTAGAGAAGAAAAATGTGGTACACATAAACACAATGTAAAACTATTCAAGGTTGGGCATGGTGGCTCATGCCTGTAAGCTTCAGCCTATGAAGCGGCCGGGGCTAGGGATCGCGGTTCGAGTCCCGCTTGAGGTCTGTAGCAAGACCTAGTTCCAAAAAAATAGCTGGGCGTGATGGCGTGCGCCCGTAATCCCAGCCACCTGGGAAGCTGAAGTTGGGGATTGTTTGAGTCCATGGTACCTTGGGCAATGTGAGCCTGCGGTTCCATGGGCAAAAATCGCGAGACCTAGTCTCAATAAAAATAAAAACAATGTAAAACTATTCAGCTATCAAAAAAGATGAATTCTTGCCTTTTGTGACATGAATGAAATTGGAAAAGATAATGATAAGTAAGTGAGATAAGTCAGGGGAAAAGTAGGTACATGATGACCTCACTTACACATAATATACAGAAAGACAAAACAAAGAATCAGTAATAAATGTCTGACATATGACTGCAAAATTGAGGCAACCAGAGGGATACACCTGAGAGAACATGGTGGAGGTTTAGTAGGGCACTGGTGATGAGTATAGTATGAAAACATTCATTTGTTCGAAGTTAAATTTATCATCCTAAAGTAGATATAACAACATAAATCCTCTTACCTCAAAAAACAATTTGTGGGAAAAAACATCTTGGAACTGCAACTATGCTTGTAGCTGATTAGAATTAAAGTGTCACAAAAATGGATTCAAACCAGCCACTCTTGACCAAAGGAAAATCATGTGGCTAATTTATTTCATTTTGCTAGAAAGTTTAAAACATTCAGGTTTGTGTTTGTCCATTGTAACATTACTATTAAACAAATCTGGGGAAAGACAAAAAAGTAATAAATAAGCTTAAATTTTCAAAGATACTCTCTTTTAGGGAAAAAAGTTTCTTCTGTCCAGGATGTATGAGATTCTCACAACACTACTGATGGAAATGGAAATGCAATTTGGTATAACCACTTGAGAAAATATTTCTTAAAAAGTTAAATACAGACCTACGTATGATCCAATCATTACTCAAAAAAAAAAAAAAGGAAATACACAAGGCTTGTATGAGAATTTTTTTTTTTTTTTTTTGAGACTAGGTCTCGCTATTTTTGCTCATGGAACTGCAGGCTCTCGTTGCCTGGGATATGACAGACTCAAGCAATGCCCAGCCTCAGCTTCCCAGGTAGCTGGGATTACAGGCGCGCACCACCACGCCCAGCTATTTTTTTGGAACTAGGTCTCGCTACAGGCCCCAGGTGGGACTCGAACTGCAATCCTTAGCCGGGCCGCTTCATAGGCTGAAGCTTACAGGCACGAGTCACCGTGCCCAGCCTGTATGAGAATTCTTAACAGCTTTATTTGTAAACCCAAATGTCATCAACAAAGGAATGTATAAGCAAAGAATGCACAGCCATACAATGAGATACTACTTGGCAATACAAATTGTTGATTTATGCAAAAGGATGAATCTATGAATAATTATGTGAACTAAAAGGAGACTGCCAAAAGGAAGTTTATATTGTATGATCCCATTTATATAAAATTTCCCAAACTGCTGTGACCAATAGTGACAAAAAGTAGATTGGTGATTGATTAGAGGTGGGAGGAGACTGGAAGGAAAAAAGGGTGGTAGTGGGGGTCATTATAGAGGCAGAAGAAAATATCTTGTCTATGGTAATGGTTTACCAATATTCATGTGTATTATATGTGCATGAGTATATTAAACCTTATTAAAACATACACTATTAAGTGTATGCTATATGTCAACTGTACTTTAAAAAGTGGCTTTTGAAAATCAAAAGATCTCTGAGCTCAGATGTTCAGAGGCCTTGAACACCAGACCACAGTCAACGAGCCACAAAATGGGTAGGTTTTACTTTGGTCATCATGCCAAGGTGTTTCTTGGAATGCAACTCTCTCACTGCACTCTTCCCACTAGAACCATCTCCCACCCTGGATTTTTATCTACTGTTATTAGACATGCAAATACTTCAGTAGTCCTTTGAAGTACTTCCTTGAGAAAAGTCTGCTTTACTTGACAAAAAGCTATTGATTAGAAGCTCCCAGAAGCAATCATTCTCTCTCTGTCTTTGAAAAGCACAAGTCAGTCATGTTCACAAACAGGAGGGGTGTTACATTCTAAGGTAATTAGCTCAGGAGTTTCAACATACACTTAAGGAGTGAGAGGGAGAAATACTGCTAAGTGTGAATATCATCTTGACATCTTGAGAATGATCTATTTTCTTTATCACAAGCTGGATCAGAGCTTGTTTTTAAGAGAAACACAATAAAAGTAGATACTTTTCCCCTTCCCTTGGTCAAGTCCAGCAATGCATCTTACCATCATTAAAATATTCTTTTTATTACCCCTTGCTCCCCACACACATACACACAACACAAAGGGTACTGAAAAAAGAGTCAATGTAATCACATTGCAGTTTACAAAATAAAAGGTCATTCCTTTATGTTTGCATAACCCTCACATTCTACCCCAGCAAGCACTATCCAAAGTTTGGTGAAGATCATTCCCCATGAACATAATAACGAGAGCCTTATTACACATGTAAAATTTTGTATAAACAGTAGATTGGCATCTGTATCTCTGTGCACTTTGCTTTTTCTGCTCAGCACATAAAAGTGATGCATGATGTTACACTTGTTGGGGACACCAAGGTGCCTGCATCCCTTCCCCTGGCTCACATGTGATATTAGCTCTAACTGCGGCTGACATCTCGGGGGCATCTCAGATCACCTCAACAGGACCACCTACTGACCCAAACACATGTCTTTTCTTTTCCCTTTTTAAGCCAGCATGCATGTGTTCCTGGTCTGACAACCAGAAGAAATTAATGCCTCCATCACTGGGGAACAAAAGATGGTAGAGCTCCAGCTTCCTGCCCTTTTCCAGGTGAACAATACTAGAGTCATTCTGTGTACTTCTCAGGAGGTCCTGGTAGAACTGAAACACCGCTGCCACAGTGGTGACTTTGGTAATTCACCCTAACATAGTCTCCTTCTTGCTCCTGGGATCATCTCCCTACCAAAAAGCCACCTCTACTTGGCTCTTGAGAATGCAGTCCACTCTCAAGAGAGCTCAAATCATGTAGAGTCCTAATTTTTTCAATTTTATTGCACTGTATTCCAATTTTAACAACATAATTTATGTTTAAAGGATATTACCTTTATGATGGCATTTTAAGTGATGTTTAATAACCCAGCAATTATCATCAAATGATAGAATAT
This sequence comes from Uropsilus gracilis, assembly GCA_004024945.1. NCBI lineage: Eukaryota > Metazoa > Chordata > Mammalia > Eulipotyphla > Talpidae > Uropsilus > Uropsilus gracilis. The sequence goes on from PVHY01002003.1 coordinate 126,014, forward strand.
AAAATTATATAGTTCAACCTGTTTCTAATGTGACAGATACATATGAGTAGGAAAAAAGTGATAAAAGAATGTTCCTTCTTTTGTTACCTCTGAATAGTGAGATTACAGGCAATGTTCTCTTTTTGTATACTTCTAAATATAATTTTCCCATGTCTTTGCAAAAATACACATTACTGTCAACTAGGTAAAAATTATAGATGCTATAAAAATGATGTGCCACTAATATCACTGAAATTTCAACAATAAGTCAGCAAGAAGAAGAATGTCCTACGAAGAAGGCAGAAGTACAAGAGGGCTACAGGGGCAAAAAGAAGGTCTGGGAGAAAAAGGGGACTGAGGAAGGTAAAGAGAGAGATGAAGGAGCTTGTTGAATAGGAGACACACCTTCCCTTCTCCTGCTCTGGAACCCCAAGCATGCCCATTCCTCTTTTCTGATACCACCTCTGATACCAGGTTACCAGGTTCACCAAGCATCAAGGCCCTATCACCACTTCTCAAAGATTCCTCAGCCCCCTTTGCTCTTTCTCAATGAATCCTCATAGGTGCCTGGATCTACCTCTCCCAACAGGACCCTCAGGACCTCCCCTCCCAGTTCCTGGGAAGACCAAACTCCCATGTCAAATATTGATTATAAATTGGCCATGTGATTCAATTTGGATCAATGAGACCTAAGGATCAGTTAGTTGTTAACTTCTAGAGAAGTTGTTCACAGCCAAGACCTGTCTTTCAACCTTGCAGGAAGTCTCTGCTGTGGGCAACCATAGCAGATTCTGTCGTAGGATTAATGAAACTCAGAAAACAGAGATACCTGGTGTCTTCTGACATCACTGAGCCACCTGGTTCCAGAAACCCACAGCCTGTGCACACTCTTTTGGGCTTGCTGATAGGAACCAATCAATTTCCTTCTGTGTGAACCAATTATTGGTCCCATTCCTGGCAGCTCAAAGGATTCTAACTGCCATCAACACCCACGCCCCCACCCACTCCACCCTCGGCTCTGCAAATTTTTTTTGCTGATTCAATCCACACACAGTATCTTAGGAATGACATCATTTGTCATGAATCCCGTCTCCCAATAGTACGCATTGATGCCAATGAGCATGATCTAATCAAACCCCAAATCTGACATCCCCCTTTATTTTACTCATTATCAGCCTCTAGTAGTAAAAACCTATCCCTTTCAATCAGAAAAGTGTGGTATAACCTGTTAGCACCTACCAAATTTAGCTATTAAATCTTCACACCCACTCTAATAGGGAGAAACTATGATTATCTCCAGTTTATAGGTGAGAACACTGAACCTCCAGAGAAATCATGTAACTCAATCCAGGGTCAAACAGTAAATCCCAAATTCTACCCCAGAGTCACCTGATTTGGGCCTAGTTCATCACTGTTAATCATAACTTCCTCCCCCCAAAAAAAACAAAAAACAACAGCCAGGCATGGTGCGCATGCCTGTAAACGGCAGCCTAGGAAGCCACGCCCAGGGGCAGGGATCACGGTTTGAGTCCCGCTGTGGGCACACAGCGTCAAAAAAATAGCTGGACATGGTGGCGCGCACCTGTAATCCCAGCTACCTGGGAAGCTGAGGCTGGGGATTGCTTGAGTCTGTGGTACCCCGGGCAATGTGAGCCTGTGGTTCCACAGGCAAAAAAAGCTAGACCTAGTCTCAAAAAAAGAAAAAACAAGCAAAAAACCAATAACTTCCTCCTCCAAACCCAAGGGAAGCAGGTAGCACCTGTGGTTACCAGAAAACAACTTAGCCTTCCTCAAGAATACCATTAATTCCTGAAGACTAGCCTGAGGTATTTTGGAGGTGAGCTCTTAAGAGTCTATACTTGTATTGTAGAAATTATTGGACCTGCTAATCCATAGGGAAAAATTAGTGATGCAAAAAAATATATCAGGTCATCTTATTTTATTTTATCATTTAAAACTGACATGAACTCCAAGAGAGTACCAGTTTGGCTGGTTACCATTACATAAAGGGCTACAATAAATGATTATCTTAACAACATGAAAAAATAATAATGCAAATGTAATATTAGTTTCTCTAGATTCATTTTGTACTAAATTAGGTTTTATTATTCCTTTCATAAAAACCTCAATATTTAAAAATGCCATTTTCTAAACAACTTTCTTCTAAAAAGACCCTGGACACACATGACAGAATATATTTCTGTGGTTTCTTTCAAGAAAACTACTGTGGTCTGCTCTGCTCTTCATTTGCATTCAGTCTGTCCCCATAACTGCCATTCCTTTAGACCTGAGTTCCCTTGCTCAATGACCATGTCCCAGTCCTCTCCATGCTCCTAGTGCGGAGTACACAGCTCCTCCAGGAACACTGTAAAGACTTAGTAAATATTAGCTGAACAAAGCATATATACATTACTATTCTGACTAAGCCCGTCTGCATCACAGAGAGAATGTTACTGTCTAATTCTTCCTTAATCCTTCTGAGTAGGTCTGCAAGAAAGGCTCAGTGTGAAACTAAGTTACTCTGAACTCCTTTCACGCTCTGGCTAATTTTCCTTTTTTAAGCTCTGGCTAATTTTCCTTTTTTGGGGGAGGTGGGGGGGTAACCACTAGGTCTCACTATATTGCCTGGGGTATTCCCAATCTCACAGACTCAAGTGGTCCCCAGTCTCAGCCTCCCAGGTAGCTGGGATCACAGGCATGCACCACCATGATCAGGTGCATGACCAGGTCTCACTATGTTGCCTGGGGTAGTCTCGAACCCTGAAGTCAAGAGATCCCAAGTCTCTTGCCTCCCAGTGCTTGAACTATAGGCATGCACCACCGTGCCTAGCTAATTTTCCTTTTTAACCAAAAGAGGAGGTATCCCCACTGAGAACAGGCAGCAACTCACACTAGGACTTAGTAACAGTGTTCTGGGTTTATTTCTGGTTATCTTCAATTTACCTACTGACACTATTTTTCCAGTATGAGAGTGATGCAAAGTCTCTTTTACAAATACAATTGTTTTCAAAGTGAGTCAAATGGGGATGGGAAGGGTTTGGGTATGAATGTGAAGTGAAAATGAATAGAGACAGTCCTGGGATAAGGCAAAAATAATTAGCATGGTTCCTTTATGAATGGCTGAAATTTGGGAAACACAGGTCTAAGTCCAATTCCCCCATTTTATGGATGGAAAAGCAGAGGCAGAGGCGGACAGAGCCTTCCCAAGGGCCAGGGCCTTGGGACTAACATCTGGGTCCAGCCATCAGCCTGGGGCCCAAAATCTTGCCAAATCCAGCTTACTCTAGGTGCTTCCTGAACCAGAAACAGGTTTCTGGAAGTGAAGTGGATTAACACCTGCTGATCTAATTGATAACAACTAATTGGTGGTCAACTTTTATAGTTGGTAAAACAAAGCCATTGTGCAAGTGTTTAAAATTCTGCCGTGTCACATAGAAACAGTACCCAAGTTGACTAATATCTTCCTATCATTAAAACATAAAGTTCTGCATTAGTCACTCATGTAAAACCATGACAAATCCTGCTCTGGGGAAAGGTGTTCAATGCTCCCTTCCTACATGAGCAATAATCTAAATATAACCCTCCTCTTAAAGGCTCCAGTAATAGAAATGCAGCCTAAGCGTGGACAGCAGGGAGCTTGAGTTCAGGGAACCAACTGAAGGATGTGGGTAGTTTCACAAGACAATCCCTTTAACCTGGTAGGGCAAAGTGATGCACACTCCTGAAAAATAACTGGGAACAAGGTAGCCCTCAACCTCCTACAGTCCTCTCAGAAGTCACATGATTTGTTATTGTCAGCTTCCTCCACTCACCTAGACCCAAAAATGTTGTTTATTTTTGTTTATTTTTCAATTTTTTCTTTTTTTTTCTTTTTTTCCCAAAAATGTTAATGCTGTTTATTTCCAAGAACTTCTGTAGAAATAATGTCACCAACACCATGATATGAGATTGTACAGCACCAGGTTCAAGACCACACCCAGGTAGCAAAAATCCTGACCAGTAATATAAGTAGCCCCATCAGGATCCCACACATCAAAAGCCAGGATGACAGGAGAGAAAGTGATGCCAGGGTAATCACTTTCATTTGTTTCAGATTGAGAGTACACCCAAGTTGGCTATTCTGCTTCCTCTTCGCCCTCTTCAATGAAGCCCTGAAAGAGGGTGAGATGTGAGGGGCATTTCTCTTTATACCTTACAACTAGGTAAGATAAAGCAGCTTATTCCCACGTTTTGCATATGGAAGGTAGGCTTCTACAGGTGAAACCGCCTGCTGGGTCAACCCACTCTCATGACAGACCCAAGACTTGGACCAAGGAGCAAGCACATCACCTGGCTGAGGTTGCAGCCACTTCCATGAGAGTAAAAGTCAGAGAGAAAGTCATGGGAGCAAAGGGCATTCTGAGACAAAAAGAAAGAAAGACTGAAAGGGGAGGCAAAGAAGCTAGTTTTGAAAAACAGATCCATCAGGCAAACAGGACAAAGGAAAAGTGGGGGAAGACAGAGAACTGTTGGCATCAGTTTTCTATTTTTTAAAATAGAAATTCAATTTCTATTTTCTATTTTTAAAAAAGGAAGCTAGACGATCACAGTTGGCTCATGGTTCTCACCTGGCAGGTACTCAAAATCACAGGTCACCTCTTTGAAAAACAGTCCATTAGGTATGAGGTACCACAGACCATTTTCTATATTCCCACCCACCTCTTCCCTTCCAAGACAATTAGGTAACTCAGTCTGAAGAAGGCCACCACAGGGGTAGGAACTAGGAGAGGGGAGAAAGTGAAGAGGAAGAGGATGGAAGGTAACAGAGAACATTCATGAGACAGTTACTGCCTGCCAAGGACAGAGTCAAGAGCTTCCCAAGGACTGTATCATCGACTTTGCAACGAGGTCAACAGTGGGACAGAAACAGAGCCTGGGATACTAAACTCAAGCAGGTCAAATCATTTGCTCAGATACCTCAGTCAGTAAGCAGCAGAGTCTAAGTAACTCATATTCCCAGGCACACTCAGGAAGTGGCTCAATCTGTGTCTGGAAGTAGTTTCCATTCCATTTCCTTTGCCTCAAACAAGGCTTCGCAAGAAAATTCCATGGGCCTGGCATCTTGAGAGCTGCTGAGAAAATGATGTCTCCAAAAAAAAAGCCAATATCATGAAGATCTTGGGACTGCACATAAGTTTTCAAACTTCTACAAGTTCCAGACAGGCAAGAGTGAATCAAACTGCCCAAGTGCATTCTGTTGTATCTAAGACATACTTAAACTGTTACTGTTATTAAGCAACTAAAAGGTAAGTAAGTTTCTAGGCTGGGCTAGCTATATACAAGGTCACAATAGTTATCAAACATAGTCATTCTTAATAAAAGACCCTGGCCAGGCAAGGTGGTGCCTGCCTGTAAGCGACAGCTTATGGAATAGCTGCTGGGTCTAGGGATCGAGGTTTGAGTCCCAGTCGGGGCAACACAGTGAGATCTAGTCCCAAAAAAATAGCTGGGCATCGTGGCGTGTGCCTGTAACCCCAGCTACCTGGGAAGCTGAGACTGGGGATTGCTTGAGTCCGTGACCCCAGGCAACGTGAGCCTGCGGTTCCATGGCAAAAATAGCAAGACCTAGTCTCAAAAAAAAAAAGAAGAGACCCTGGCAGTCCAATAAAAGTTGGTTCTAAAAACTTAAGACATGAAAGTAGTTGAAACACCCCTGCTCTGTAATTGACCAAGGATGGCTTGCAAACTGAAATGAGCTTCAGCTAAGACTTCCAATTTAATATTAGCCACAGGTGAGCAAGGACTCACAGTTGAATTTTGTTACAGTTTTCAATATGACCAACTTGATTTCCAGTGTACAGTCTCTCTCTCTCTCTCTCTCTCTCTCTCTCTCTCTCTCTCTCTTTTTTTTTGAGACTAGGTCTCACCATTTTTGCCCGTGGAACTCACTTTGCCCGGAGTTCCAAGGACTCAAGTAATCCCCAGCCTCAGCTTCCCAGGTAGCTGGAATTACAGGCACACTCCACCAAGTCCAGCTATTTTTTTGGAACTAGGTCTCACTACGTTACCCCGAGCAGGACTCGAACCGCGATCTCTGGTCCCTGCCGCAGCTTCCTAGGCTGCCACTTACCGGCATGTGCCTTCATGTCCAGCTCTTCTTTCCTCAAAAAACACACCTCCCTCCTCCTGATCAAAAGGGAATTGTAAGCAAAATTTCCTAACAGAAAAAATGGTGTTATGGATCTTCACAGGTGATGTGCTTTTTCTTTGTATTTTTCTATATTCTTGCACTTTTTTATTCCACAAAGAACTACAAATGCAGCTTTCGACTGTCAAAAAATATTAAAAATAAATTTCAGGCCGGGCATGGTGGCTCATGCCTGTAAGCTTCAGCCTATGAAGCGGCCGGGGCTAGGGATCGCGGTTCGAGTCCCACCTGGGGCCCGTAGCAAGACCTAGTTCCAGAAAAAATAGCTGGGCGTGGTGGCGCGCACCTGTAATCCTAGCTATCTGGGAAGCTGAGGCTGGGGATTGCTTGAGTCTGGTACCCCAGGCAACAAGAGCCTGAGGTTCCACGGGCAAAAATAGCGGGACCTAGTCTCAAAAATAAATAAATAAATAAATTTCAAAGATATGCTAAGTTAATGGATTTCCTTTGGGGAAGCAGTAGAACAAGAATATGTAATCACTATTGCTATGATTTTGTGACTCAGTGGTTTCTTACTGTTATTCATTTTCATAAACTCCTATGGCAACTTAGAACAGGTCTTGTTTCCTCTCAGATGAAGCAAATCAAAAGCTGTTCAGAGAATGTCTATGGAATGCTGAGGTCTTTATGTTCCACATGACTATCTCAGAAATAGGGTGCTGTGTGCTGGGATCCCAGACCCAGTTGTCCATTAGACATTAGTTCCCATTTCACTACTGGCTGTGAAGGACCACCATTTTGCATTTACTAAAAACAAATACATTGCAAATAAGTCCATGTACATGTTATTCTACATATATGTTAGATAGAGGCTTATTTATTCAATCCCCACTAAGTGCTGAGCTCAAAGTAATAGAGGTGAATAGGAGATACAGCACCTGCCAGAGAAGTAGAAAGATAAGGCAAGAGATGAATACAGGCCGGGCATGGTGGCGCATGCCTGTAGGTGGCAGCCTAGGAAGTCACAGCCAGGGCCAGGGATCATGGTTCAAGTCCGGCCTAGGTCATGTAGGGAGACCTAGTTCCAAAAAAATAGCTGGTCGTGGTGGTGCGCGCCTGTAATCCCAGCTGCCTGGGAAGCTGAGGCTGGGGAATGCTTGAGCCTGTGGTACCCGGGGCAACATGAGCCTGCGGTTCCAGGGGCAAAAATAGCGTGACCTAGTCTCAAAAAAAAAGAAAAAAAAGAGATGAATATAGCTCAAAAGTGGGGGAGAGGGGATGTGCCTATCCAGGTGAGGACCTCTAGCCCTCCAACCTCAGGTGTGCTTCCTGTGAATGTCAGACAACAGTGTCAAGGAAAAAGGATCAGGTTAAGAGACACATACCTGCAGGAAGTGTAACATGACACCCAGATCATTTCCTGTAAAAGACTGCCCAACAGGAGAGGCATTCCCCTGGAATCAGCTTGTCTCCAGAGGGGAGAATCAGAATGTAATGAGCCATGCCAAGGCTCCTCCTCTCAGAACACTATCTGGTTCTGCCCCCAAAGGTTACAAGTTCCTCTGAGGGGCTCCTACCTCAGGGATTCCTTCAGACTCTGACAAAACCCAAACTGCTCAATTAACAGAACTGCTCATCACAAAGGTCTTTTAGGGCCTCAGACCAAAGGCCTCCACACCTGAAGCACCCCAAGAGGCAAGGGCTGGTCCTGGTCTCTTGCCTGCTTTACCCACCAAGGGAACAGTCAGTTTGTTCTTGAGCAAAGAGGGACAGACCCAGCCAGGCACCCCACTGGTTATAAAATGCCAGATCATTCTTGTTTCCCAGGAATCTGATAAAGAACTTTGGGAAGGGTCAGGGAATCAGGATAATTCACACAAAGAGTGCAGAACCAGCATGGTAAGAACTTGATTATTTTCTTGGGGGAAGCAAGGGAGATAAAGGAATCTGATTTTATATATGGCGACTCCTCTCATAACCCAGCCTCCCTGGGAGGCCTGCCTCAGTCGGGGTCACAAGCAGCATGAGGCTGAAAGTAACACCATTTCTGTTTGTAGAAGAAAAGTTGACTGCTGCTTGCCTTTTTTTAATCTTAAAATCTGAATTTATGGGCCACAGCAAATTTACATAGTCCCTGCCACAAATCCCCACCCATTTCCCTATAGCTCGAAAGCCAAAATTCCACACCGTGTTCTAAATAATTTCAACTTCTTTGGTTGCCTTTATATCTGAACGGAAATTCCAGAGAAGTTGTCTGGCATGGCAAAAGCTGACCAGCCTTATGAAAATACCCAGAAAGGTGACCCATTTAGTCAAAAGAGCTTTCAGATCTCCATGAGAAAAGGAATTCATGCCAGCATAAAGGGCCTTCAGAGACAGAGAACAGGAGTGTTGTGTTAACGCCCAGACCTTTCAACAAGCCAGCCCTGGGATTTCAGGGAGGCTGTGCACCTAGACAGCCAGTCAGGCCAGCTTTCTCCGGGAGGAGTGCTGAGAGAGAAGCCCTCAGGGACACGCACAAGTTCAGTTCTGGAGCATGGTGCCTGGTGTACAACGACAGGCCTGCCCACAAGGCTCCTCAAGATGAGGAGAAAGCTGCCAGCTTGCACTTGCACTTGTGCCAGGGCAGGAGTCTGATAAAGGCCCAGTGCCAGCCAGGAAAGAAAGGCGCAGTTGCCCTGCTCACCAGCAAAAAACAACCCAACATGCCCTTTCATAGGTTAATGTTTAAAGGTGGCAGAAGGGAAGGTTGTGGAGTGAGGTCATTTCTGAGAGGGCACAGGCGTGCCAATGGCAACTGTCACCAAAGGTCTCCCTGCACAGCTGGATCTCAACCAACATTCCCCTCAACCCCACCCGTGCAGTAGTGAATGCCTAGGCCTCAAAGGATTGCAGCCAGGAGGAATTCCAGGAGCATGGCCTCCTCACCTCTGGCATCCAGGCCTCTCAAAGAAAACTCTGCCTGACCACCTGAAACAGCCTTTAGCTGGTTCCTACTGTCCAGACCTGCAATGAAAGCACTGTTCCTGGGAAGCAAACAAAGGTAGAGGAGGAACTAAAGAAATGCCTCCTGAACTAGAGAAAAGGCCCCAACTAAAGCTCTCCCAGCTGGAAAGGGTGAGGCAAGTGGCCCAAAAAAAAGCTGGCGTTGTAGAAAGGAAATTTCAATTTCACATTAATCAAGTTGAACTGAGTAAAGTGTCAAGCAAAAGAAAAACTAACAAAAGCAAAGCAGTATAAAGTCTCTCACTACAGTATATCTGTTTACAGTGTTTGACATGAGAAAACTGTACAGCCTGATGCATTGTGTCTGGAATATAAAGTGAGGCAGATATGGGCCTCAGTTTTCTCATCTGTAAAATGGAAATAGGTATAAAACCACTCATTTTGCAGGGTTAAGAATGAGAACAGAAATAATGGCAAGTGTTCAGAGTAGTGTCTAGCAGCCAGTTAGTGTATCAGAGGTTGCATGTGTACACCTAGACACTCAGCGCACAACTGGCATCACCAGTGTGCATTCTTGCTACCAAGAAGAGCCAAGCAATGAGATAAGTCAGTTAAGTCTCTTGCTTGTCATGATATCTACCAGTATGTCTGGTTTTGATGGTAGGGGAAGGGACAAAGTCAGAAACTCTTTCAAAATAATTCAGTCTGATATAGCCAGTCCTGACCAAGTGAAAAATTAAACTGCTCCTTTACTTATAGCACAAGAAAATCCTGACCAAGGACATTCAGCTGTACTCAGATGTTATAAAGAGGGATCAAGAAAGGCAAATGCTCTTTGAAAAATTTTGTAATCAGACAACTGACATAAATAAAATCCCATCAAATTATTTTTTATCACTGAATAGTGTGCAGAAGTGTTATGATAATCATCTAGAACTGAGCAAATGCAAACATTAAGGAAACTGCTATCAGCATTTTTTTTTTTTTTTTTTGGTCCCTCTGAGAAAGAATTCAGCAGACGTTCCCATTCAAGAGCACAGGGCAAGTTTACTGAGGAAAGGAAAAACAGGAAAGAAACATAGACACAGCTGAGTAGTCTGAAAGGACAAGAGCTGCCAACTGCTGTCATGCTCTTACAGAAAAGGCAGTCACTTCATATAGAATTCAGCAATTTTCATATAGATATAAAGTGACATGATTAAAATACTCACTAGTTCTACCCTCCACACCATTATCTATCTGTTCTCATTTATTCTTTTATCACCCAAGTCCTAAAGACAACTTTGGTCATCTAATTGCTTGTCCCAAGAAGCTCTCTCCAGAAAACAGGAACTCAATTTCCCAAGAAAAGTGAATTAAGCACCTTAAAAATACAAGACCAAGACTGGGCATGGTGGCACGTGCCTGTAAAGAGCAGCCTAGGAAGTTGCGGTGGGGACTAGGGATCGCGGTTCGAATTCCGCTCAGGGCAAAGTAGGGAGACCTAGTTCCCAAAAATAGCTGGGCATGGTGGTGCGCACCTGTAATCCCAGCTACCTGGGAAGCTGAGGCTGGGGAATGCTTGAGCCTGTGGTACCCTGGGCAACATGAGCCCGTGGTTCCCTGGGCAAAATAACGAGACCCAGTCCCCCCCCCCCAAAAAAAAAGACCATTTCCAAGCTCCAGAAGAAGGTGTTGCTGTTTACAGCAACAACCTGAGTGCCGGGCACGGTGGCTCATGCCTGTAAGCTGAGGCTGGGGATTGCTTGAGTCTGTGGTACCCCGGGCAAGGTGAGCGAAACCTAGTCTCAAAAAAGCAAACAAACAAACAAAAAAAAAAAAAAACCTGAGCTAATTTGAGGATTATTGAGGATGCTTAATGAATAACAAGATTTACAACAGTAATATAAGATGGATCCTAGTACCATGATGTGAAAGGCAATTTTAATCATTATAAGATCAGGAAATAGCATCTATTTAGATTGAAATTGGTTCCACTTAATTTATTCATTTCATTCAACTTATTGTTGGTGAAGGGGTTATAATTATGGATCCAGCTCCTTAATTAAGAATAATCAAAGATGAAAACTAAATACAGAATAAAAACAACATGGAAAGAAGAAAAATGAAATGTAGAACATAGATCCACAGCAGAATCCAAAAGAGGATACATGCGTTCCAAGGATGAACAAAATAATCCATTACAACATAGGAAAAACAGATCTTGTATTTGAATTTGTCACTGAAAAAGAAACTAAACTATACAATATTTAATACTCAAACTGGCAATGGTATGTTTTATATGGCTTTTTAACATATATCCATAAAGAAGGGGCATGCAGAAACATTTTTACTTCTAAGAACGACTAACAACAGTTGAGATACTACCCAGATAAGAAGGATCCATTTCATCTAGCTAGACTTTGGAAGTAATCCCCAGCCTCTCCACTGTTCTTCCAACTCTTGCACTATGATCTCCACCTGACATACTCTTCTACTGTGCTCACCTAACTGTTCACCTGCCAAGTTGTAGGCAGGTTTTAGATCTCAGCTTAAGAGCCCTTCCTCCAAGGGGCCCTCCAGAACACCCATCCCAGGCTCCTCCTCACTCAGAGGGCTTGTCATCTAGCTCCTCTTTAGATCTAGGTTCACACAGTTTGGTTCTCAGAGAGCAAGCAAGCAACTGGTTAAGTAGCAAAATCTCAGCTCACCCAGATCTGCTGAATCAGATCTACATTTTAAACAAAGTCCTCAGGGTGGAGTGCCTTATGCCTGAAGGTCTGAGAAGGATGTTCCCTAGTTAACTGCCTTTCCTCTGCATTTAGCAGTGAGGAAAGCCAGGGACATGACTCTTATTATTCCTGTGGCCTTAGAATCCAGGACTTGCTCTGACTTCAAGTTGGTCTCTCATATGTTTGTTAAATGAGGAAAGGAAGAAAGCAGGATCTTTGTGAGAAGCCCTGAGCTGGGGGGTGGGGGGGGAAGGGACTTGCTAACAGTGACAGTGGTATGACTCCAAAAACATCTGGACTGGCCAGAACACAGATGGAAGACAAGACAAAGTCCTGGGCTTAGGTTCAAAAGCACGATAATATTAATAACAACAATGTGAGCATTATGCTATAACTTGTTTAACCTAACTAAGTACAGTGTTCTTAGCGATTCTAAGATAGGAACGATTATTCTCCTCCTCCATTTTTCATGTAAGAAACTCAGTTAAGGCAACGGATGAGAGTTGTACAGCTGTTGGGAGAAGATAGAAACTAGAATCCTGGCAGTCTCGCTTCCCACCCAGGACCTGAGCCATTCAGCTGTATCCAGGATAGCCTTGTATGCCCTGACCTGCAGTCTTTGCAGAGTGAAAACAGGATGCCAGGGTACCTGGACCACTGAGCCACTGCAGGCAGGGCCCAAAGGCTCTGAGACCAATCATCTGCTTCCCAAGGAGCAAGGCAGTCACTTGCCCTACCCCAGAGCCCACTTGGACA